>CADDIJ020000450.1:0-22538 GCA_902809745.2 Tetradesmus lagerheimii | reverse complement strand
TGCTGAGTATCTTGTCCAAGCTTGGGACGTGCGTAATAATTGCAAACACAATGGAGCAGTGCTCCCTCTTTCTTCCGCTCCTGAGGGGCGCGGGGCCGATGGCGTTGATGCTATGGCTTAATAGGTAACATGATGATGATGATGAATCAACCCCAAGTGGTTTGATAGATGTAGTCGGGTATGCATCACTGCATCATTCATGATGCCTGATCAGTGGTGGTGATGCATACGTTGTTTCTTTATTTGATGCTATGGCTTAATGGGTAACATGATGATGATGATGTTGTTTCTTTATTTGCGTGGCACACGACAGCCAGTCGATCAGGCTGCTGACTGCCTGATCATACAAATATATTTCGGAAGCCTACATGGCTTGCAATAACAGGCTCTGGCACGTCGTGGCTTCTGGCCGCGTGAAAGGTGCTGGGCTGCTGAACAGCAGGCTACATATCACGGTAGCAAGCAGTTGTGTGTGACGTTAACCATGCCACTCTGTAACTTGCATCCTGCTGCAGTCGATCAGCAACACATTGGGAAGAACACAGCGTGATCAGCCAAAACTTGGGCCCTACAACGTTTGCTGGCCACTGTTTGGCCTGACTTGGCCTGACTTCTTCAACTAGCCTGAATGCATTAACTGCAATTTGAGAAGCCGTAGGAAATTACAGAGGTGACACGCCTTGAAGGAGACGCAAACCAAGCATTGCCAGTAAAAAGCATTATCTGTGCAACAACGATGCCACCGCACCAGCGCAGACAACACACCAAGTGTGTACAGGCTGTACGCTAGTCCCAAACGCTTGCCTTCCTCGCAGTGCTCAGATCCACGGCATCAGCCCTCCCGGCTGCTGCTTGTTGCTGCGCAGGCCCTGCACTGCTGCCGCCAGCTCCGCCATCATCTCAGCCAGCTGGTCCTGGCGCTGCACCACGCCATCCACCACGCTCACCAGGTCCATCTGACGCAGCAGCAAGCAGCAGCAGTGGCAGCAGTGGCAGCAACAGCCCAAAACGTTGTGGTACAACACACTCTGCAAAGCATACAATGCTGCATGGTGCAGCTGATGCTGCAGCATGCCTGCTTACAGGGCGCAGCAGGCCAGGCAGCAGCATCTGCTGCTACAACAGCAGGAGCAGCGCAACAAGAGCATGATCAAGGTCTGGCTGAACAGCATAGCATCCCTTAGCTGTGCCGGCAACTTGAAGGCTGCGCAGCAGCAGCCGTGACAAGCGAGTGCTGCAACGCAACATGCGTGGCGTACACCAGGTTGCTCGCACCTGTGCCTGGTGGAACTGCCGCAGCATGTCCAGATGCATGGCCTTCACGTCTTGCTTCAGCTCCTGCAGCACACACATACAACAGCAGCAACATGAACTACTGCATGCAGCACAACGCTCGACAGCTCCACACAAGTCCACACCGTCCTGTTGCTTGTGCATGTGCCAAAGAAAAGCCCCGTAGCACAGACTTTCATGCACGAGACAGCCCCCCCCCCCATCTGCTGTTTCAAAATGTTGAAATCTCCGCAATTGCTGATTAGGCAATGACCTGCGCAGCATCTGTCCCAACGCATCTCAGGTACATGCAGCAACACAGGGCTGCTGCTGTACTAACTCACCGCCATCTGCTGATCCACGTAAGCCTTGAACACATCCTCACGCAGACCTCCAACAACGGCAGCTGCAGCTGAGCCTGGCCGTGACGGAGGCAGCAGCTGTGCATCACTGCCCTTGCCGCTCGCCTCTGCAGCAGCAGCGCCCTCACCACCTGCAGATGCTGCCGCGCCAGGCCTGCTGCCAGCTGTGGCTGCTGCTGCCGCAGCTGGTGCCTCGCCGCTGCCATCTGCACTGCTGCGCGTGGTCCTGCGGCTGCTGCCTGCAGCAGCAGAGCCAACAGCGGCGCTGACACCGCTGCCAGATGCACCTGACGCTGGCCTGCTGCCCGCCTTGCCTCCACCACCAGCAGCGGCAGCGGCTGCTGCGGCAGTCGCAGACACACCGCTATTGCTCCTGGACGGCCCACTGCCCCTGCCACTAGCTGCGCCACCCCCAGCAGCAGAAGCGCCAGCAGCCGCACTGCTGCCTGCACCAGCAGCCACCCCGGACAGCAGCGTTGCGCGGCCTGCCGGCTTGCCAGGCGCAGCTGCTGGCTGGCGGCTGTCCAGCCCAGTGCTGCTGCTGTTGCGCCTGATGCCAAGCCGCCCCGTTGCTTCTGCTGCTGGTGCTGCTGGCTCTGGCATTGCTGCTGCAGGCGCTGCATGCAGTGGCGCAGCCGCTGTGAACGCGCTATTGTTGGCTGCTCCTGCACCCGTTGCCCTGCTCATGGGTGTTACGTCTGCAGCGCCTAGCACAGGCGTGGTGTTGGCGCCGGCAAGGTGGCCCAGCCCTATGCCAGGCGTGAACATGAAGGGAGCAGCGCCAGGCCCGGCAGACACCGACGAATCAGCAGGTGTTGCGGCTGCTGGTGGCGTCACCAATGTGTTGGCTGCTGCTGCTGCTGCTGCTGCAGATGGTGCTGCAGCTGGCGTGCGCAGCGTGCTTGTGCTTGGTGCTGCAGCTGCGGAGGGCTGCAGTGGCAGCGGCGGTGCTGACTCAGCCTCGTCAGTTGGTGAGCCCAGCATCTGCACTGGCGACAGCGCCCGCATGCCAAAGTCCTGGCGGCGAAGCAGCAGGAAAGGGTGGCGCAGCGACAGCGGCGGCGACACACACACACACACAAACAACATGAGTTCCGTGCCAGCGGTCATATACGTGTGTTCATACTATGGCAGTGGAGTTTGGTTAGAAATGGATACAGCCTGGATGCCAGCCACGTCAGGTGTGCACCATTTACCGTCGCTGCCAACACGAAACATGGCGGACATGCTCGGTGCTGCTGATGAGCCGGCTGTGCACTGCCGTTGCTCACCACACTGACAGACGTGTTGGACACCTCAGACAGCAGTCCAGGTGACTTGCCAGCACCAGCACCAGCAGCTGTGTTGCCCGCAGCTGCTGCAGCTCTCTGCCCTACCATAGCTGCTGCTTGCTGCTGCTGCCGCTGCCATGTCGTTGTGGCAGCAGAGCTCACTGCAGCGCTAGCAGTAGGCGCCACAGATGCCGAGGGTGTCACAGTGCTGGAAGGTGCTACAGATGCTGACGCAGCACGCGAGGAGCCCTTTGACACATGCAAGTGCTGCCAGCGCACTGTGGTGACTGGGCTGCTGGTGTCACTGAACTGCTGCAGCGACAGCACCTGGCTGGCGCGCCGCACGTCGTGCACCTGCACTGAGCCGCTGCCGGTGCCCACTGCAAACAGCTGCCCGTCATGCTTGGCTGACAGGCTGCTGAAGCTGCAGCCGCGTTGCGCAGCCACACTCCACACCGCCTGCAACACACAAGATGGCACAGGGCACGTAGGGGTTACTTCATGGCTGTTGTTGTCACCACAGTTCTCGGCAGAGCAATTGTTATTCTGCTTTCATGGCGCACAACACACTGCCGGCTGAGCATGGTGACTACATGGCAGCTGCAGCTGCCTGTGCCACGTCCTGCTGGCCTACCTTTTGTGTGCGCCTGTCCGTGCACTTGGTGGTGCCGTCCACCCCGCAGCTCAGCAGCAGCTCAGGGCTGGCCTCAGAGAAGGACAGCCCAGCCACAGCACCCTGCATGGCAACAGCGCCCCAGCACACACTCAAGAGACATCCTGATGCAGCGCATACAGTATAAGCATGCAATGGGCGTTGTGCTGAAGCTGATGCTTCTACTCTTCTACCTGCAGCATCTCCTTGCTGCTGTACTTCAATGCCTGTAGCCCCAGAACCTGTCTGGGTATACACACCCCTTCATGTGCCCCACACCGGCTTCTCTGCTGCTGCACCATCACCACATCAGTCAGTACCTGTGTGCAGTGCCGCAGCAGCCCTCACAACATCTGCGGCTCCCCCCTCCACCTCCCCCCCCCCCGCGCACCTTGTGCACTGCCAGCTCATCGCTCAGCTCCATCCTGTCCACGTCCCACACCAGCAGCTGCCCACAGCCGTTGCCAGCAGCCAGCTGCGCAGGGGCCAGCCGGCTGAAGCACAGGCTGCCCGCAGCATGGCCACCGCCACGTACCAGCGGCTTGTACTTCTGCCCGCTCCTGAAGTCATGCAGCAGCACCTGCCCAGACAAGCTGCGCGCAGGTGAGGCAAAGCGTGGCAACGGCAGTGAGTGGGTGCAGAGAGCAGCGGGGCAGAAGGGGTGGCACTTGCATTGAAAGAACAGATGTATCAACTGTAGATGTCAATTAGGTTGGAATTGCATGCAGAAGAAGCTGATGTGGAGCTGGTCAGGTTGCAGGCAGCTACTGCAGACATGTGCCTCACAGATGCTGAGTCAGCTGCTGACGCGCCACCCACTGACCTCCACTGCTGCACCATGATTGCAGCTCTACTCCCTCTGCCATCACTGCTGCTGCCACTGCTGCTGCATATGCTGCTCATGTGCTGCACTGCTGGCTCACCTTGCTGACGCCAGCAGCTCTGTGGTGTGGTTGATGGCCACTGAGGTGGCACTGCCGGTCAGCCCACCCAAGATGCGCTCCTCCTGCAAGCATAGGCATGCAGCAACTTGGCGCCTGGTGCTTAGCATTGTTGCAAACAAATCCACATCGAGCCAGAACTGCTGGTGCACTTGCAGTGCAGACCTTGATGGTACTGCGGCACTTGTGGCAAAGATGGCAGAGTGCCTGCTGGCAGGATAGGGCTCCCCTTCCACCAGCTGCTGGCATACTTGCGTTGTTGCTGGCCGCAGTTGTGCCTCCAGGTCAAATCATGCATCAGTTGCTGGCCTGCGCTTTGCGCCGATCCAAGTTGGCAGCAACTCACCTGCTTCGCTTTCAGTGCAAAGATGCACAGCATTCCATTGCGTGTGCCGCCCACCAGGTGCGTGCCGCTTGGAGCCCAGCGCACGCACGTGAAGGAGTCCAGCGCAGCCTTGGGCACCTCAGGGGCGCGCCCTACGATGCGCTCACCGCTGGGCGTCTGGGGCCTGCTGCTGTACAACGCCACTTGGCCCTTGTCGCCTGCTACTGCCAGCACCTTGTTGTTGCGTGAGAAGTCCAAGCAGTACACTGATGTGCCCTCGAAGATCTTGATCTCGCTGTTGGGGTTTCCCGGCTGCCACACTTTGACCAGCTCACCGCAGCCAGCTGCCAGGCAGTCAGCTGTATGCCACGCTGCTGCTGATGGCGCCATGGCAGGTGCTGCTGCTGAAGGTGATACTGCAGATGCCCCGAAGCTGCGAGGGCAGGTAGCGCTGTACCCTCACAGTTCCTATATGATATGAACGCAACTGCTATCCTTGCCAGGCTCGGACGCTTGCCCAATTTCAAACTGCAGCACCAGCTGTCTCATTCTGCTGCCTGCCTTCGCCCGTTCCGGCCTCCTGGCGCCAGCGATTCATCATTTACGTATAGTATATGACACGAAAACTATCAGCTACGCTTTGATGTACGCTGTCTATGCCAAGTTCACTCGTCAGCTAGCCACATCAACGAGAGCATGCAACGTGACGTGACTGGCCGATTGGTGACTGATGCTACGGAAATCCGTTGATCAGCTCACGATCCTGCTCGACCGGAACCATCAAACCCCATGGCATATGCAACACCAAGACCCTGTTACATGTTATGAAGCATCACCAGCAGAGCTCGTCAAGCACACATCAGTGAAAAGGGTTGCAGGATACTCAAATTGCAGAGATAATGCAGCAGAATGCAGCACTCACATGTCTAGATGGGGCCCCCGCCACCATCAGGAGGTGCTAGCCCCTAATGTCCATGTTGACCATGCCGCACACCATGATCACCAAGCTGCGCGCTTACTCGCTACAAAGTCCTGGCGCTGGTGCAGCAATGCACACTGGCAGGCTGCATATGCCGCAGCAGCAAAAAGGTCTAAAGCCAGAATATACAGGCTATACCAAAATCTAGATGAAAGAAATGACCAACTGGTAGTTAGACATGAAGGAACTATAGATACCACCAGAGTCCCTCCGCCAGACCACCAAACGACTGCGGTCGCTATTGCTGCTGCTGTGCTGCTGGCACCTTGAGTACATACATCCGGACCTCAAACAGGTTCTTGGGGAAGTTCTTCTGCTTGATGTTGTACGCAACAGACAGCCCTGCCCGTGCAAAGAGGTCCATCATGTAGGCGTTGCTGCGTGTGAGGCTGTTGTCGTCCTTGTCCACCACAAAGCCCTCCTTGCAGATGTTCTCCTTCACCTGCAGGGGCGGCAGCAGCAGCAGTGCATGCTCAGCTCAAGCTGATGGGCAGGCATGATGATATGTATTGGCGTTTGGCAGGCATGTATAGATGTCACCTCAGCATCAACATCATTGTGCAGTACTAGGGCGCTAGGCCCAAGCCCGAGGGTGACAGAAATGGCAGCCGAACCGCATCATCCTGCAAGCTGCCGGGCGCCCCACCATGATGATGCCGTCTGGCTGCAGCCCTGCCTTGCAGCGGTTGAACAGTGCAATGGCGTCATCTGCAGCAGCGGCAACCATCAGCAACAGCAGCAGTGCACAACGCGCCTGTCAGGTACAGCAGGCGACACTTCCTAGGCTGCCTGCACACCGATGAGGCGCCGCTGCACAAGTAGCAGCTGTTAGCGCAGTGCCTATAGAACCTATTGCTGCAGCTGACAACGGATTGACAGATTTGTGCACTGTCTGATGGCGCGGCAACACGTGGTGCTGCTCAGCTGTGATGCCAGGCGCAGCATGCGTCATGCACCTGCCCCTGGCCCCGCCACTCACCGTCTGTCAGGTACAGCAGGCACCATTGCACCCAGATGCAGTCATACCTGCAGCACCCAGCAGTGGCAGCGGCAGTGCAGAAGAACAGCAGCAGCATGGCGTTTTTGTGCTGGCAGCGCCTCACCATAGACAGCGCTGGCGCGAGCATCATCAGCAACGGCGGATCACCCCCTCATGCTGCTGCTGCAACATTGCCTGGCACCAATGCTGGCACCAATGCTGCCTCTGGCACAGGCGCCGTCAGGCATGCGCAAGAACGCAGCAACACCCACAGCAGCTGCTGCACCATGATGCAGCAACCAGCGCAACACTGGTTCCCCTCTGTGGCTCGCCTACAGGCCCGTCGAGTCACATGCACAGCTGCCGCCGCAGCGTGAGAATGCATGCGAGTCGGCAACCAACCAAGGATTCAAGCAGCATGATGCAGCAAGCCGCGTGCCGCACACCTGCCCTGCTGCGGGTTGAACTCCTGCAGCCCCTGGCACAGGCACTGCCCCAGCGCGTGGCCCTGCGGGAAGCTGCCCCCCGCCACTGCTGGCTTGAGGTTCTTCTGTGCTGCGTCCAGCAGGTGCCTGCTGGGCTCCAGCAGGTCAACTGTGTTGAAGTGATGCAGCAGCAGCTGCTCGCTCACACGGCCCACGCCAGCGCCACAGTCTGCAGGGGGTGCCAGTGGACACCCACACAAGGAGGCAGGTGGCAGCAGCAACACAAGAGGATGGAGAGCGCGTTGGCGATGGCAGCAGCGTGCACACAGCATGGTAATGAAGCGCAGCTGATGATGGAGACAGCTGGCAGGTGGCCTCCCTGTGCCAAACAAACGTGCAGCATCGCCGCAAGTGGCAGGAGCACATGCTGCACCGTCTGCTGCTGGCAATCTCTGCGCTGATACCCACAACATCAACAATCACCCTATGCTCCTGACACCATGGCTGCTGGCCTGCACGCAGCACGTGTCTCCAAAGCCACACAGCAGGCCTGCCGCGGCTGTAACGCACCTACTACTGTCAGCTGCCGCTTGCCAGCTGCTGCCTGCTCCAGGTGCTGCTTCATTGCCTGCAGGCAGTGCAGCAACAAAAATGCATGTGGGGTCAGTTGCCATTTCATGCAGCACTGTATGCTCGGTAATTTGGGTAGGTCTTGCAGCAGCAGCAGCAGCAGCAGAAACGAAAGGGAAACTGGCACAGCAGGTGGGTGCACACGCTGAATTAAGCAAACCAAAGTAACTTCCACCCGTGCAGGTGCAGATGAATGTGCTGCTGCAAGCCAAATGGGTACTTTGCACTGTAGCACTGCTACATGCAGTCTAGTTAAAGAAAAGACCTGTCGCCGCTATGGCAGTACATGTTGCACAGGCATGTCATGCATAGGTTGGCGCCCTGCCACGGCGCTGCAGGCTGCTGCACCGCCACTGCTGCCCCGACCCACACGCACCCGCTGCAGCAGCGCTCTGCTGTCGCTGATGTCGTAGTCTGACACGTAGCCGAATCCGCCCAGCACTCCATCGTACGAGGCCTCCTGCGCATCCCAGTAGGCCACTGCGCCTGCATACCACTCCCTGTGGGTGCCGTCCTGACCCTTGGCTTTCTGCCACAGCTGCTGCGGGTCTGCATACTCCTCCTGCATGGAGGGCAGCATAACGTTGGGCCACGCCAGCTGCTACAAGGAAAGCACAATGGTGGCGAGTACTAGCTTCTGCAGTCTGCGGCCTGACGCAGTCATGCAGGAGCGACATGCCGCAGCAGTAGTGCATGTGCTGTGGACGCCACACCAAGCGCAGCTCCGCGCAGTGAAATCAACAGCAGCAGAGGCACCAACGCCATAAACTCACCTTCCCACTGGAGTCCTTGCCGAGCTGGCTCATGTTGTATGGGTGGGCCAAGAGGCTGCTGCTGCTACTGCTGCTGCTGTAGTGCCCGCTCCTCCCTGCACGCACTATTCTGCTGATCTAAACCTCGAAGGTGGTAGTACTTTAGAGAGGTTTCCAATTGCAGCTCGGGTGAGCGGGCGGGGCACGGGGCCTGGCAACTTTTGCGCGCTACAACAGTTTGTTCAAATGGGAAGCAGCAGGGCAAGCACGCACAGATGAACAACACGCTGTAATTAGCAGCCGGTTGAACCAATCGCAAGCAGCACTTCGTACTTACGCCAGTGTTACTTGTTTGAACCAGCTGCAGGCGTGAATTCTTCACTGCTCGGAGCAGTAGCCCACCACTCCCGTTATTTGCGCGCAGTAATGCTCGACACTATCATTACACAGCATCTTTGCAACGCAGCCTTGAGCTCAGCCCCCCCGGATAGAGGACTCTCTGATTCCAGAAACTCTGCAGATCTGGCAGCCACCCAGCGCCACACTCAGGCTGCCGCGCCACCAAGAAAGTGGCTGCCTGTGCATGTTCACAGCACAAGGCGTCTGCCACAAAAGGTGACACAACAAACTATTCGTGCGTTCATGCACACCGATTTCGCAGACAGCATAAATTGAACACATGTACATGTGAGTGCGTCGAAAGCACCCCCGCACCGGTACCACAGCAGATCTCATGTCAGCGTACCACATCAACTGCGTAAGACGCACATCCACAAGCATAGGGCGACACCTGACCTACCGAGGCTTTACAATCATAACGGAAATACATTCAGCGTAGTACAGATGAGAATTTGAATGCAAAGTTTGGACGCTGCTGCAGCATCAACGGGAGGTATCTAACATGATCAACATGGCATGCTGCACGGCACACTGGCAGCCTTGAATCATCCCACATGCACGTAAAGTGAACGGATGTGCAACAACCACGCATACAGACAAGCACGCAAGCCGCAAGCTGAGCAAAATGGGACAAACAGCAGCAAGTTGGCGGAACAAAGTATGCCAGTGGATGAAATGATTACGGCATGCATCGGCTGTAGCACCCAAGAGGCGTCAACGCTGTAGCATCTGCCCACATCCCTGCCCGCTGGGCTGGCAATCATGTAGAACACAAACATAAAGAACACAAACATAACAGACCTCTGTATGTTCACCCCTACCCGCCAGTGCCACCACAGACACGCGCCACACCCCCACCCAGATGCCCCAACACAGCTGCCCATGCAATCCCAACATACAGCGCAAGTAGTACCCTCCGCACCGCATCCGGATCCAACGCGGTCAACAAGCACTGCATATATAACATGCCGCAGTGCGCTGGTAAGCCGTATGTCATAGCACACTGCAGAGCCGCCGCTGTGCCGCTCACAGGCCCTCATCCGGGCCCATATCGTAGCTGCCGCGCATCATCGCCTCACTCTCCTCGCGGCTGGGGGGCACCCAGCGCCCATTCACAATGTTCATGTACGGCCGGCGCTCCTTCTGCTGCTGCTGCTCGTGACTGCCAGCCTTGGCATCATGCTTCTTGCGGTAGCTGTGGTCAGCAGGCCGGCTGAACAAACCTGCTGGCGCTGCAGCAGAACCAGCACGGCCAGCAGCTGCAGCAGCAGCACTTGCATTGCTGTTGGAGCCTGCTGCTCTGGTGCCGGCAGCGTGCTGCTGGCTCCAGCCGCTGCTGGGCTGCTGGCCCCAGTCTTCTACCTCCGTGCTGTCTACTGAGTGGCTGGGGTCCTCACACAGTGGGCTGTCAGGGCGGCACAGCGCGTCATCTGCATCAGCACCCTCATAGCTTCCTGAAGGGGCCAAAGAGTCCTCGTAAGTGTCTACAGAGTGCATCCCGCTGCCCTCTGCTGGCCCAGCACCCCTGAAGTTGAACGCTGCTGCTGCAGCTACTGGGCCCCGTCCACTGGTGCCCTGCTGTGCCCAGTCAATGACCTCTGTGCTGTCCACTGAGTGGCTGGGGTCTTCACACAGTGGGCTGCCTGCGCGGCACAGCGCATCATCAGCAGCATCGGCACCCTCATAGCTGCTAGGAGGCAGCAGCGAGTCCTCATACGTGTCCACAGAGTGTGTTGCGCATTCTGCTGCCGCGCTACCACTGCTGTTGGATCTGGCTGCTGCAACTGCTGTTGCGCTGCTGCTGCTGCTGCCCAAGCCAGCATTTGGCTGGCTGCCCCAGTCCTGCACCTCTGTGCTGTCCACTGAGTGCATTGGGTCATTGCAGAGTGGGCTGTCAGGGCGGCACAGCGCGTCGTCAGCGGCATCGGCACCCTCATAGCCGCCAGGGGGCAGCAGGGAGTCCTCATACGTGTCCACAGAGTGAATTGTTCCACTGGCTGCAGCGCTGCTGCTACTGCCTGCTGCTGCTGCTGTTGCTGGGGCGGTGCTGGTGTGCTGCCGACCCCAGTCTTGGCTAGGCTGCTGGCCCCAGTCTTCTACTTCAGTGCTGTCCACTGAGTGGCTGGGGTCCTCACACAGCGGGCTGTCAGGGGGGCATAGCGCATCATCTGCATCAGCACCCTCGTAGCCGCCTGGTGGGGCCAATGAGTCCTCGTATGTGTCCACGGAGTGTGTGGTGCCACTGCAGCAAGCAGCAGCAGCAGCAGCAGAGGACAGCAAGACACATGCATCAGCCCAGCAGAGGATTGATGAACACGCATGCAGCTGGCAGAGCGGAGCTGTTGCAGATAACCACAAAGTGTCAGCTGCCAAATCAAGCAGCCTTTGCACGTATGTCCTCTATTGCTGCAGGCAGTTGCTGCTGCGCAACTAGAAGTACTCTCATACAAAAACAACACCCTTTCGCCTGCGACATGTTGCGCTGTCAGTGACGCGTGTGTGGGACGCTGCACCTGCTGCCAGTGCATCTGCCTCAGCGCACCTGTCAGCACCAGTGCCAGCAGCAGCAGCAACTGCGCGCAGCTGCCGCGTCCCGCTCTTGTGCGTTGGCAGCCAGCCAGCCCTGTGCATACTGCCACCCCACATGCAAGGACCACTGCTGCTACTGCTGCTGCTGGCTTGCCTGTCGCCACAGCAACGCCTGCGGCTGCCACCACCATCGCTGCTGCTGCTGCTGCCCCAGCCGTCGTTGGCCACGTCACTCCAGTCAATGACGTCATACTCGTCGTACGACCTGCAGCAAGACACAGAGACACAGTAACTGCAGGGATCAATGCCTCGAAGAGACTTCAGTCAACAGCCCTGGCTGCATCAAGCACCTCCCTTGCCCACCCACGCACACGCAGGGAAGCAGAATTCACCAACCCAGAGCTCCACAAAGATCCTTCCCCTGCTGGGCAGAATCGAATAAAGCTACACAACAGACGGGGCACCTTGCAGAAGCATCATCACGCATGCACAGCCAGCCAACAGCAGCTACCGTCAAATTGACAACCAGCGCATTCTCATCATCATCATCATGTTACCAAATTGACAACCAGCGCATTCTATCCTGTCACATTAACGCCATCCCCCATCCCTCTGCCCAGCCAGGCAGCCAGGCAGCTGCTGCTTCAGTTTGCAGGACGCACCTAGAGTTGCACACAGAGGATGCTGGGTTCTGTGATGGCTCAGTTGTCCTCAGATCAACTCAGTCCCTGCCGCACGGAAGCTGGTGCGTTCCAGCTAGCAGGCATCGCAACAGGCAGCTATGCATCTCATCATGTGGGGTCCAGCTGTGAGTGCAACCAGCAACCACACATCATAGCACTTTGAAGCTCTGCCTGCCCTCAGGCCCAACCCTCCCTGCCACACATATGGTCCTGCCGGTTCGCTAGACAGAGCACGCCTCACTTGGCTGGTCCAGCTGCGGGTACATACAGCAACCAGATTACTGCGCTGTGAAGCTGCCCCTGCCCTCATACCCCACTCTCCCAGCCGCACACGCACGGTCCTAGCAGCCCGCCAGCCAGGCAGCAGTCGCCTCCCCTTGCTGGGTTCAGCTGCGGGTGCAACCAGCTACGACACATCACTGCATTGTGAAGCTCTCCCTGCCCTGATACCCGACCCTCCCTGCCACACACATGCTGTCCTGCCAGCCCGCCACACACGCAGCAGTAGCCTCACCGTGCTGGGTCCAGCTGCGGGTACAGCAGCCGCACCGCGTCAGCGCCCTCGTAGCCGCTCACGTCCTCGTCAGGGCCCGGCTCGTTGATGCTGACGGTGTAGCTGGAGTCACCGGGGGACCGGTGCCTGCTTGCAGCCAAGCAGCAGGCAGGGCAGCAGCACGGGCATGGCTTGAGGGCATGTCAGCGGCTTGAGGATAGGCAGCAGCAGCAGTCACGGCACATGCATAATGTACACAGACAATGCTGCTACCCTTCTGCCGATTAAGCATTGGACAAGCTTACAAGGCAGGTGATGAACAACATAGACACAGCCGTTGCCATCAATGCGGCAAGCAGCTGCGAGCAGCCAGGCAGCAGCCGTCCTCATCACCCCACACCTGCCAGGCTCGCCATGCACCACGATGGACAGCAGCAGCTGCTCCAAGGCCCGCCGCTGCTGCCGGTGCAGCTGGGCGTTCTTGTCGCCACCACTGCTGCCGCTGCTGCTGGTGCTGCTACGGCTGCTGCCGCCAGCAGCAGCTGCTGTGACTGCCCTCATACCGCGCAGTTTGCCGCTGCTGCTCCTGCAATGTGCTGCAGGCAGCACAGTTGAGCGCTGCATGCTCCCGCCCCAGGAAGGCGACTGCATACTCGCAGCGCTGCTGCAGCTGCAGCCTGCCATAGCTGCAGCGGCGCCTGCACAACTGCTGCCACCGCGCTGGCCCCAGCTCTGGCCTGCCTCCTGGCCCCAGTCCTGCACCTCTGTGCTGTCCACTGAGTGCATTGGGTCATTGCACAGCGGGCTGTCAGGGCGGCACAGCGCGTCATCAGCGGCATCGGCACCCTCATAGCCGCCAAGGGGCAGCAGGGAGTCCTCATACGTGTCCACAGAGTGTGTCACGTCACGGCCAGGCACAGCGCTTGAAGTTGCTGCAGAGCTGCTTGCTTGTGAGTACGCCCCCTCTGCTGCTACTGCTGCATCAGCTGTTGCAGCAGCAGGGTTCCAGTCTGCACCACTGCCGTACCGCCATGCGTCTGTGTAGCGGTGCCATGCGTACAGCAGTCGCGGTGATAGGCGAGACAGCAGCGCCTCATGGAAGGGGCCTGCGGCAATGCAGCGGTTCAGCCAACAGCACAACAGTAGTAGAGGTCAGCAGCAGCAGAGAGTGCAGCAGAGAAGCATGCACAGCCGCAGATGACAGCAGGCTGTGCGCTGCGCAAAAGCTGTCTGCAGCCTAACAAGTGAAGCAGGCAACTTGGATTGGACCAGCGGCTGTATTCACACTTTGCCTCATCAACCGCTACACCCCGGCCCACCTGTGAGTGGTGTTGCTGCATGCAGCGCGCTGTAGGCAGCCAGCCCAGCCAGGCCGGCCAGCAGCCGCGGTGCACCTCTGGTATCATTGAGGAAACGGCTGTACGACAGCAGCTGCAACGCAGCAACGGGTTGCGCAGGAGCGAAAGGTCAGCAGCATGCAGGGAGGCAAGCGAGGCAAGCAGGTGTCACAGGCACTCAAATGATCCCAGCAGTGAGGCTGCTGAGCACGGCTGTTGAGCCACGCACTTCAGAACCTATGATACGTGCGTGCTGACCTGCAATGCCAGCGCACTACATTCAGGACGCATGAAACCCCCGCAGCCTGCTTAGCGGACTGCAAGGCAGCATCTCACGATCGCAAGCACACAGTATGTCACCTCACCCCACCAGCAGCTGCCCACCAGCCTGCACACACCCGCACCTGTGGCAGTTCATCCTTCATCTGGGCTGCCATGCCCGCAGCCAGCGGCCCCCACTGCAGCCGGTCAGCCACAAAGGGAGCCATGCCTGCAGCGCCCACAGCGCCCCACATGGCCCCAAAGCTGCTGCCCATCATGCCCAGCACCTCATCACCAACCACAGCAGCACTGCTGCTGCTGCTGCTGTTGGGGTTGGCAGCAGCTGCAGCTGCAGAGGGCTGTGCGCTGCTGGCGCGTATGGCGTCGTGCTGGCAGCTGTACACGCTCATGGTGCGCTGCATAGCCACGCTGGCAGCCACGCCGGGGCACCACGGCTGCAGCAGGCCCAGCTCCTGCAGGCGGAGGGTGGGGGCGTGACAGGCAGGCAGGCAGCCAACTCAGCGGCTGCAGGAGCGAAGCACACAGACCTACAGCTGCAACAAGACACTGGTTGTCACTGTTGCATACAGACAGCCATCAGCGTGTTGCCGCACCTGCTTGCTGGTTGCGCCTGCCGCGCGTGCCTCCAGGATGCCGCGTGTGAGGCGGGGCAGGTGGCGCAGCAGCGCACAGAAGCCCGCCAGGCTCAGCGCAGACCTGACGGGAGCAGGGGAGGGAGCGGAGGAGCAGCAACGCACATGGCACAGCTGAGGTCAGTGACATCACTCGACAATAGATAGCAGCGCGGATGCAGGTGATTGAAGCAGCAGCCAGGGCACCTGAAATGGCATCTGCCTTGTTCCTCTATAAGCAGGCAACATCCGTGCTGCCTTGATGGCACAACATGCGCGTTGCCCGACTGGCTCAGGCACATGTCAAAACTGCTGGGTGCATCCCTGCAAGACAGAGATCAGGCTGCGGCCAATAGGCTGCTTCGTGGTGGTGCAGCTGTGGTGGCGCAGTGGGCCGCGCACCTGTTGGCTGCTGCATCCCCCACTGGCAGCAGCCTGTCCACCAGGGGTGGCACCCTGCTGCTGTAGCAGGGCACCACACCAAACACGCCTCGCGCGACATGCAGCGAGCCAGGCGGCACACCTGCAGCGCCAGCACCACACACCACAGTAAACAGGTGTGCCTAGCAGCTGCATAACAGCAGATGAGGCCCAGAACGCACCACATGCACCGGCTCTACAGCACCCGTCGATCAAACTGCAAACATGCCAACCATGCCTGCTGTGAGCACCAGGCAGCGAGCGCACGTGCCACAAGCAAATCATGCCAAGAGCATTCTAAGTACGACCTATCAGCAGCAGCACAGCATGTGAGCACCACAGATCAAGCTGCAGCCCAAGGGCTGGCACAGCAGCAGCTGCGGCTCCTCACCAAGGTAGCTGGGCAGATGCTCCGCATAGACGCGTGCCATGTGCTGCAGCAGGCCAGCATTGGCTGGGTGGGGGTCTGTAAAGGCGAACATATAGCTGCTGGTGGCTGCCCCGCCCTGCGCAGGGAAGCGCTCCCACCAGTACTGCTGGCAGGCAGACCTGCGGCACAGCACCAATAACACAGTCATATACTGCAGGAGAGTCTCGATCGCTACATGTCGTGCTTCACACAGAGCAGAGCTGTCCAGCACGGCAACATGAAACGACAAGCACAGACGGCTCAAAACTTTCCTGCTGCTGGCATCTGTGCAACTACAGCGGCGCAAGGCCAGCGGGCGGAAGAACGCACTGTCCTGCAAGGCATCAACCAAACTGTTTTGCTGCCAAACCCGGGCGCGTGCAGCTTGCCTCCCACCTGTCTAGAGGCGTCCAGCCCCACAGCACATCAGCGCTGCTGCTGCTGCTGCTGCCGCTGTGCTGCTGTGCCCCCTCCACGCAGCTGCCCACCAGCAGCATGGCCGCCTCAGGCTGCTGCCCACCACGCGCCTGCGCTGACAGCGGGCTGAAGCCACCCAGCGCGTCAAGCACCAGCCCAGCAGACACCACGCTGCGGCCAGCACCACCACCTGCTGCAGCTGCTGTAACAGGAGCTGTCTCGAATGCAGCTCCCCTGCCGCCCGCACCTCCAGCACCGCTGCTATCACTCGTGGCTGCTGCTTGTGATGTACCTCGTGTCTGCTGCTGCTGCTGTGCTGTGTTGAGGGTGAGCAGTGCTGCGTCATCGTACACGTCCAGCCTGCTGAAGGCAGTGTCCTCAAGAACCACACCACCCAGGCTGCGGAAGCGCCTGGCACCACCAAACAGAATGGGGCAGCGGGCCGATGAAGGGCACACCAGGAGTGGGGGTTTAGCAGTCATACTACAAGCAGCTTGAACATGCACCAGCTGCCTGTGTGCAGGTTCCGTGCTGCTGGCTCGCTTGCTCCAGGTACCAATACGCAGCACTGCCATTGCTGATGCACTCCTCCAACGCATGCTTCGCTGCTGCGCGCACTCGCCCCTCACCAGCCGCCTCATCCCAAGCCTGGCACTGTGCCACAGGCTCACCTGGCCAGCAGCTGCAGCAGCGTCTGCGGGCACACCCCGGCGTCCATCACCCCTTGCAGCGTCAGCTCAGCGCGCCCAGCCACGCCCACGCGCACACTGCCCCAGCGGCTGGCCACTGCCGCCTCCACCTCGCCCGGCTGCAGCAGCCCCAGCTCAACAAGCACCTGGCAGCACAGCCAGCAGGACCAGCAGCAGCAGCACCACCAGCAGCAGCAGCAGCAGTACAACAAACAGCTCAAAGATGCGTCTTGGCGTCAGCACTCAGAACCAAAACAAGTGGCTGAATACCTGCTGACCAAACGCAGCTTGCGCGCTCCACAGCCAACAAAAGCAGCTGCTGTGTCCTGCAACATCAACGGCCTGTGATCATGTGCACACACCACAAGCTCTGACAGCGTGCTGCTGGGCACCTGCAGCGCCTCACAGCAGCAGCAGTGGCTCACCTGCAGGTCATCATGGCTCACGTTCCACTCCTGCTGCCGGCCCTGCAGCTTGCCACGCTCCACCACCGCCACGCGCAGCGGCAGCGCCCCAGGGCCAGCCTGCTGCTGGTGCTGCGCCAGCAGTGCTGTGGCCAGCAGAATGCCCAGTGTTCCCCCCAGCACCACCACATCGTAGTGCGCTGCTGCAGCGTCCTGCAAGCAGGCGCGCCAGCGCGGGCCAGGAGAGAGGCAAACAGGTGTGTGAGCAGCGCAGGTGCTGTCATGTGCACGTGCCCACCAAGCAGACACCGTTGCGAAGCAGCTACACCATGGCGTGGGGTCAGCAGGCTGGTCAGAACTGGTGGGACTTGTGTACAGACTCTTGCTGCATGCAGCAAAGCATGCTCTGCGCAGAAACCCTATTTGACGGCACATGCTGCAGCAGCACATCAAGCCATGACAGCCTACCCTGGGTGCCGAGCCATGATGGCGAGATGCCACATCGGGTGGCGCAGGCAAGCCTTCTGTGCACAGCCGCTGCCAAGCTGCTGCTGCCCTCTGCAGCACTGCTAAATCTGCTTCCGGGATGCTGTGCAAGAACTGCGGCACACAGCAAGACAACACGTCTTCTTCAGCATACAAACCGTACATGCATGTCCTTGTTGGCTTCAACCGTTGAGTTTTGCAAGACAGCACATGCTCAGTGCCACCGGTAGTGTGACCACAAGCAGATCTGGCTGTCGAGCTTACGATCTCGTTCCCTCACCTGATCCGCAGCGTCTTCGTCTTTATAGTTAGCCTTTATTGCATCCCTGCGGCCTGTAGGGCCTGCCAGGGGGAGCTGCAGGTGTCGGACACCGATGTGGTGCGTGCGAGCTGGGGAACCGTGCAGGCATGGGTGCAGAAGTTTGGAACTGAAACAACCTGTCCTAGCTGAGCCCGAAAGCCAGCATCGACTTCTGCTCGTCACCGACACTGTGTGCATCCTGCAACCAGGGCAGACACCGGAGCTGAAATACTGTTGTATCGCAAACGCACAAACTCTTCCACCACTAAGCTGAGCTGCGCACGCCTCGAGACGATCCCCTGGCATCTAGGGCTCTGCAGCTAGGGCTGTGACTGTCCTGCCCTCAGCAGGCCAGCATGCGGAGTAAGAATATGGCCGTCAAGCAGCATCAGTGGCATCAGCGACCGGTATGTTCTATCATGCAGCCTGCCAGGCACCGTGCCACCAAGGCCAGGCCGGCTGTGTGATACCTGTTGCCCTAGCTGAGGCAGGCCTGGCAGTACATCATCCGATGATGCATCTGGCAGATGATGCACTTGGCAGTGCACCAACAGCTTCCCCTCAAAGGATGCAGCACGCCCAATCACAAGGGTTGCACGGGCTAGGTGAGCCACAAACATGGTAAGGAAGCTGCACTCGTCGCCGAATCTGGGCTTCAATTACTGTCTTCAGGAAAGTTGCAGAGTTTAGGGCTTTGGCAAAGCATTTGGTTACTGTACCCAACAATAGTAGTGGGTGCTGCTGCCTTTCTGCTGGCTTGCATTCTAGCTGCTGCTTCCTTCAACACAGTATGCTGGGTTGCAAATCAGCCGCCGCTCGCATCGTGACGATGCACGCCACTGAACAGACAGCGCTAGCGCTAGCTGCAAATCAGGGGTAGTGAGTAGTATACCATATGATGATATACTACTTGTGATGGTATACTACTCACTACCCCTGCTGCAAATGACCTGCAGCAGCCGCTTGAAACCACCAAAATCAAAGCCGACGGGTAGATACAACTGGAAAACTGCAACACAAGAGACGATGTTGTCAACCTGTGCTGCCTGGGTGCAAAATGGAGATGATGTTGCTCACCAGATAACTTGGGTGCAACACGCTACTGTACCGCCTAGGTCTCAACTTGCAACCAGATAACTTGGGTGCAAGACGCTACTGTACCGCTACTGTACCGTTACTGTACCGCTACTGTACCGCTACTGTACCGCCCGTCTGCTGCACCATGCACAGCAGTGCTGCAGCCCAACCGGCCACCAGCCACGTATACCAGCAGACCCATAAACACCAGCGTGTGCTTCCAGCAGTGCAGCAGCTGTGGCATGACTGCAGCAGGACAACACAAGGTGCAGACTGGTCATTGCGTCAGTCAGAGCAGGAGCAGCACCCTAGCAGAAAGGCATGCTCAGACACCCCACCCCTGCAGTGACACCCTACCCCTGCGTCAGTGCGCAACACCAGCACAGATGGCAAACGTTCCATCCAGTGCACAGTCAAATAAATTCAAAAGCAATCTTCAGCAACCTGCCCATCACTGCAAAACACTGCAGCTGCCCTGATCCCGGCAGCCCTGCCATGGCCAGACCCATGCTGCACATGCCTGCCTGCTGCGTGGCTCTATCCAACAGCAAAGCAGCTCTAGTCAACCAGGTGCAGCCAGTGCAAGGTGCGGCCTAGCCAGCCACTGCCTGCAGAGCTCCCGCAGGCCCCTCTGCAGCATGGCAGCCATGCTATCACTACCCGTACAGTGCAGCACGTACAAGTTGAGCGGGCCCACGCAACAGCGCAGCACAGGGTATCTTCAAGTATCTGTCAGTGTGCTGATTCTGACAGCACAGCGCCAGATGCGCCAACCCGTGGACTCTGTCCTGACCACCACATTCTGCCTCATTACACGCTTGCACGCAGCCAACAAATTCGCGCCACTGGGGTGATTCAGCAGGGCTGTGGAGGATGCAAACAACCATGTCAGCAGCAACGCCTGCAGAGAAGCTACGATGGCTTGGCCACTCCACCCTTGCCAGCAGCCCTGACCTATGCTGCTCCATGCAGTTCCATAGCCAAGCACCCAGATACCCCTCCCAGCAAATGGCTCTGACTAGTCAAGAATAGGCCGGCAACCGTGCAGCTGCTTAGTCAATGATTGCGCAAAATGTACTGCAGGAACAGCTGAGCGCTCAAAGCCATCCACACTGCTGGCTGCAGCACCGTACGCGTGGCAGCAGCTGCAGCAGCCTCAAACTGAGGCAAAAAGCACCCTGCACCACACAAGTCTGGGAAAACACAGGAGCCACGTAGGCTCAGCTGCTGCTTGAATGACAAGACTTGCGGCTGACACAGTCATGTGGACAAAACCCTGCTTCCGCCGAAGTGGCAGAGAGCAGCACCAGCACGTGCAGCGCACAGCTGACAAACGGCTGCCTTGGCGTCTTTGACACCACACCACCTGCCAGCACCGAAGCATCCGGTACAACAGCCAGAGCACAAAAAGCATGCTGTCATGCAGTGTGCTCTGCCTGTTCACACCCCCTGCTAAGCCCGCTACGAGCTAGCTACTCACCAATCCCTCCAATGTAGTGCAGCCAAACACAATACGCCGCAGCACATGCACCATGCTCCAGTCACCGCCCACCACCATCCGTCATTAGCTACCTCCGCCACAACGCCTAATGCCCAGACTTAGCGCACCGCAGTGCAGCAGCAGCAGCAGCACCAGCGCGGCCGCGTGCCTCACAGGAAGAGGTAGGCGGCCACGTCGCTGAGGCTGACCAGGCCCTGCACGCGCCTGCTGCTGCGGTCAACCACCACCAGCCGCCGCACCCCGGGTGCAGCCAGCCGCTCCACCACAGCGCGCAGCGGGTCGTCCTGGAAGGCAACAGCCACGCGGCCACCAGCCAGCGTCTGCTGCGCGCTGAAGGACGCGCCCTGCGCTGCGCCTGGCGCGCCACCCCGCAGCTGCGAGTCGGTCAGGTGCGGGTTGGCTTGCACTGCACGTGGCAGAAGGTGGGCGCAGCATAGACAATTGTCAACGAGTGCAAGAAGGGCAGAGGAGCTTGGTGAGTGACACTCCTCCCACACGCCCAGCACCACCGCTGGTTCGCCCGCATGCTGCACACTCACTGGTCAAGCAGATAGCGGCACATCTCGCAGGGCTGTCTATCACTGCAACACCGGCATGCAACATCGTGTGCTGAAACTGCACTTGCTGTGAGCGACTGCTGTCGCTTGTTTGCGCAGCCTCACCTGCAAAGTCCGGCACGAGCAGGTGTCCCCCGCTGCCTGCTGATGCCTGGCTCCATGCTGCTGGGTTGGGGTTGGACAGCGACAGCGCTTGGCCAACCTGTGTTGCCGGGCAACAAGCGACAGGCAACGTGACATTGTGTCAGCACCTCTCAACGACCACGCAGGCAGGCAGCAGGCAGGAAAGAGCATGCTGGCGACATCATCTGAGTGTGCTAGGGATGTTTTGTGTGTCGAAGAGCTGGATGCTGCTGCTCACGTGCCCTGGCTCAGCACCCACCCTTCCCCAGCACAGGCCCCCCCCAAACATAACAGTACGTGAGCACCTCTCAACTACCACGCAGCAGGCAGGCAAGCAGGCAAGTAGGCAGGCTGGCGATATGTTTTGTGTTTGCTACTGATGTCTTGTTTGTCGAAGCGCTGGATGCTGCTGCTGGGATGCCCTGGCTCAGCAGCCACCTTTTCAAGCACAGACCAGGCCCACACCGCCCAGCCCTGCCCCTCCCTCCCTTGCCCAGCCACGCCCCCTCACCGTGACGTCCTCCCACTGCAGCCTGTTGTAGGCGTTGCCCTTGCAGAGCTTGGTGATGTCAGCGCGCGCGTAGATGTCCTGCAGCACGCCGCCCTCGCTCACCACAGGCAGCGCAGATACCTGCAGCGACACAGCAGTAGCAGCAGCGGTAGCATGTGAGCCGGCATCGACGACGCTAGCAGTGGTGCAATGCAGGCCCCGCACAATGCAAGACGCACATAATGGGATGATGCAGTCAGCTGGCCAGACATGCACTCATGGCAAGCTGCATGATGCAGTCAGCTAGCCAGACATGCACTCATGGCAAGCTGCATGATGCAGTCAGCTAGCCAGACATGCACTCATGGCAAGCTGCATGATGCAGGCGAGCTAGCCAGACATGCACTCATGGCAAGCTGCATGATGCAGTCAGCTAGCCAGACATGCACTCATGGCAAGCTGCATGATGCAGTCAGCTAGCCAGACATGCACTCATGGCAAGCTGCATGATGCAGGCGAGCTAGCCAGACATGCACTCATGGCAAGCTGCATGATGCAGTCAGCTAGCCAGACATGCACTCATGGCAAGCTGCATGATGCAGTCAGCTAGCCAGACATGCACTCATGGCAAGCTGCATGATGCAGGCGAGCTAGCCAGACATGCACTCATGGCAAGCTGCATGATGCAGTCAGCTAGCCAGACATGCACTCATGGCAAGCTGCATGATGCAGTCAGCTAGCC
>CADDIJ020000449.1:0-185098 GCA_902809745.2 Tetradesmus lagerheimii | reverse complement strand
TATCGCTGCTGCGGAGTTGCAGGAAGCAGCGGCTGCAGCGATTGCGAGTGCAGCAGCGCAAGTGCCGCATCACTTTGACCTGGCTGAGCTGCAGGAGCTGCCGGCAGCGGCAGACCCACAGCAAGCAGCTGCAGTTGCAGCTGATGCAGGGCTTGGACTCCAGCAGCAGCAGCAGGAAGTTGTTGGCGGCAGCAGTGTTCTTGGCAGCAGCGAGTTGCACAGTGGGCCTGCGGGTGGCAGGCTGGCTCGCAAGGTGTTGCAGGCTGTGGCAGCACACATCAGCGGCGCCGCAGGTGGCAGCAGCATGCAGCTGGCTGCTATGAGCAGTGACGCTGCTGCTGCGGAGCCTGCGACTGCCTTTGAGGTGCGCTCAGCCAGGCATGCAGCTGTTGCGCTTGCGACAGCCATCGCACCCTGTGCAGCGGCGGCAGCAGCAGCCACTCTGTTCACTCTGGGTGGAGCAGCAGCACCCCCCGGCTTGCAGGCAGCTGTGCAGCAGCAAGCCCTACACGCGGGTGCTGCTGCTGCTGCTGGTGACAACCCCCTGGCCCCTGTGGTGGCAGGTGGGGGCGCGCCAGCACCAGCGCTGGGCTTTGTTGCAGTGCCTGTGGTGCCGCCACCACCACCGCAGCCGGCTGTGGCGCAGGCAGCAGCAGTGCTCGCAGCTATGGCTGGGGTCCAGCAGCCGCAGCAGCTGCTGCAACCAGGCGGGGCGCATGTGCCTGCACTGCTTGACAGCACGGATGGGCTGCAGCAACACCACCTGCAGCGGCAACGTGCAGCCAGCGCAGCAGACATTGCGGGTGCTGCTGCAGCCGCTGCTGCGCCTGCTGCTGCTGCGCTGCTGGGCCAGCTGCCTGCGCTGCTGCAGCTGCGGCGGCTGACGGTGGGCACCACGCACGGCAAGTTCATGAGCGGCGTGAGCCTGGCCGCGCTGGCTCCCAACCTGACCGCGTTTGAGGACCTGAGCGAGATCATGCGGCAGCCGCTGTATGCAAGTGAGTGGCACTGCGGGGGGGGGGAGGGTGCTAAAGGGTAGGATGCTGTGCTGCAGGGAAGCAGGGAAGCAGCTTCGATGTGTGCAGCATTGTCACCCATGTGAGTGACGCCAGGTGGCTGCTCTGTTCAGCATTGCATGTATGTTGCAGCTCGCTTGCATCTGGACTTGTTGCTGCTGCTAAGTCATTGGTATTTTGCAGTGGTCGTTGTGGCAATTTGTGTAGGGTGGCCAGCTGCTGGCGTGTGGTCAATTGTGTGACTTGCTGCTGCTGCGTGGCGTGTGCTGCAGCTGACGCGCTGGCAGGCCTGAATCAGCTGCAGCTGCTGACAGTGAATGTGGACACGCTGCAGCTGCATGTGGCGTCATCAGGCGCACTCACATCACTCAGCACCATGGCAGCAGACAGCACTGCAGGCGGCAGCAGCAGCGGCGAGGAGCCCAATAAGCAGCAGCAACAAGGTCAGGAAACAACCTTGGCTGGCGCAGGCCCTCTGCCAGAGCCTGCTGCAGCAGCTGTTGCAGGTGCACCCAAGCAGCAGCTGCGACAGCGACAGCGGCGGCAACAGCAGCAGCAGTCTGCTGCAGCTGCAGCAGGCGCAGCAGCAGCGGCGGCTGGCAACAAGCAGGAGCAGCCGGCACCAGTACCCCAACAACAACATCAGCAGCAGGACCAGCAGCATCATCAACTGCTGGAGCAGCAATGCTCCACGCATCAGCAGCAGCAGCAGCAGCAGCAGCGCTGTCCCCCGCTGCTGCCGCTGGTTGACCCTGCCGTGTGGCGTGGGCTGGGCCAGCTGCACTGCCTGCGCATGCTGATGCTGGGCCACGTGCACTCCGACCTGCTGCCATCCGAGGGGGGGCGCGTGCTGCCGCGCATCGCTGGCATAACGCGACTGGAGCTGTGCAGTGCGTTTGGCGGCAAGCCCGAGTATGCGGCCACCTACTCCATTGCAGAGGACCCCGCGCTGTGGCAGGAGCAGGTGGGCTGCCACTGGCCATGCTGAGCAGACAGTGTGTGTGTTGCATGGTGCCTATCTGCAAAGTCAATTCACCGCAGCATGCGCGGGCACCGCACTCTGGATGCACTCATGTGCATAACGTTGGTGGCAGTCACACCATTGCCCTAGCACAGCTCCGTCGTGCTCCGCTGATTTCTGCGCTGCTGCTCTCACGGCTGCACTCTATACATGTGTCCAGGTTGGTGTGCGCGAGCTGGTGGTGGATGGCGGCGTGCTGCTGGGCGGCTTCCTGGTGGACGCAGCCATGGCGGCGCTGCTCAAGCGACAGATGCGGCAGCTGCACACGCTGGTGCTGGCGCGCTGCCCCGACCTCATGCTGGCGCACTTGCAGGACGCGGTGCTGCGCAAGCTGGCGCCACGCATCGTGGTGAAGCGGGACTGTGGCGGCGTGAGTGAGGCTGATGTGGTGGCACTGGCACAGGGCCTGGGCCGGCAGCGCGGTGTGGTGCTGGAGATGGCGGGGCTGGTGGCTGGCGAGTACGCGGACAAGAGCTACAGCTACGCGGTGGACGACTGAGGATGTGGGGATGGAACAGTGGCGGTGGCAGCACTAGCAGGAAGTTCCGGCCTGCAACTGTGCATAGTTGCAGCAGCATGTCAGGCTTGGCTGATCGCTGTTGTTGCTCTAGGGCTGTATCTGTTGGCTGAGCACCGCACAAGCAACTGTGTGGTGGGGTATTCTATTGCGTGTGTGTACGCATCTGTGCACTGTTGAGGGCTGTTTTAGACGCAACTTGTCGCAATCAATTATTTGTACTGCACATGTCTTCGGGTACATGAAACGAACCATGCAGGGCACTGTTTGGTCAAGGTGTAAGGTTGCTGTGAGCAGCACAGCGCTGACCGGCAGTACGAGCAGTACATGATGTGCATGGTATGTGCTGCGGCGTGATGATGGATCGACGCAAGGCCAGCACATCATGCATACTTCTGTTATCTACATGCGGGAGTGTTGTGCGTGTTATTCATTTTACTTTTCTTATCCACATGCAGCTTGCCACGCGCTGCTCCTGCAGCATGCTGGCAGTTGCAATGACACTTTGGCGGCGCTGCTGGCATGGCAGGCCCTTGTTTGACTGGTTTGGCTGCTGACACATGCTGAAGCTTGCTACGTGTTCTTGTTTGGAGCACTGCATGGCACAACAAGTTGGAGCAGGGTGCTCGCTCTGTTGCAAACCTGCTAGGGTTGTTTTGGTCTTTGGTGGTTCAGCAGCACCCTGGCAGCTGCCCTGTTCAGTGGTTGTTGGTAACACCACTCCTGATCTGGAGTCTTTGATGTCTTTGATCGCCTGGCATAGTCACCGTGGCTTCCTTTGCCTGATAAGCTGTCCTTGCTGTACTTGGGCGAATAGGCTTTGCCAGTGGCAGCAATGTAGCTGGCCCAAGCTCGTGTGTTTTCGTACATGCCGATCGCTGCACGATTGTGACAGCTGATGCTCTAGTAGCTGGTCGACGAACAAGACATCGGGTAGAGGAGACACAGCAGCAGTATGCACCCATACGGATCCACCAGCCAGTGTGTGCTACACGTCGACGTCGATAGCTTCTTTTGCCAGGTATGCTTGGAACCTCAGCTGCAGTACACACAGCTCAAAGTTCATGCATCTTGCTGCAGAGCAGCAGCAGAAGCAGCAGCCGCAGCACAGGGGACCACAGCAGACAACCATAGTTGTCAACACAGGGGTTCAGGCCAATTACGGTGTTTAGCGTCAAGCAGAGCTTCACAAAACACTGGATGTCAGAGCACTCAGCATGCAGCAACAGCATGGCTGTGGTGACCTGCTTGCTGTTTCGGGCACTGCATCCTGGGCATGGCCGCATTCAGCGTGACAGGACCACTGGGTAACCTGCTGCAGTATTAGCTGTAGAGATTGCTGGCGGCTGTCTTTTGAGACGTCATTGTCAGTGGAGCCAACTTACAGCTGACCCCCAGCTGACAGAAGCGTACACACCCTCGGCTGGCGTCTGTATTGCCTGTGCGCTGTAGCAGAACAGGCCAGCAGCAGACACAACACAAGGCACTGTCACACGTGTGGTGCTGCTGCTGCCTTGCTGCTGCTTCCCGTCAGGTTGAGGAGCTGCGCTGCCCCAGCCTGGCAGGCAGGCCTGTCGCCATACAGCAGCACCAGGATGTGATCGCGGTCAACTATCCAGCGCGCCAGGCTGGCGTCAAGAAGCACATGCCGCCTGCACAGGTGGGACCACAGCGTACCGCGGTGGCCCAAGAAACTGCAGTGTCATTGAAGCACTGTAGAAGGTTGTGCTGCCACAAATCTGCAGCGGATTGTCCATGTCCAACGCTGCTGATGCTCCCAAAAAGGGCGCAGGTTGTTGTGCGCCATGTACCCTAGGCAAGGCACCCATAGCATGCTGAGTTCTCCGGCTGGTTCGTGTGCTTCCTCCGAGTACTCTGCTGCTGCTGCTGCTGCTGCTGCTGCTGCTGCTGCTGCTGCTGCAGGCTCGCAGCCTGCTGTCATCAGCTGGTGGGCAGCTGGTGCATGTCTTCACTGAGCCGGATGGCCGCGTGTCGTACAGGCCCTACAGGTGAGCCGCGCCACACAGCAGCACAGGTGGCGGTGTCAGACGCGCGCTGCTGACTGCGCTCCAACAGCTAGTACGCATGCCGCGCCTTGGGTAGGCAGCGTATGTAGTTGATGCAGGTCACTGCTAGTGGAGGTGTGTCTGTGGGTGCAGAATTGCGTGCTGACCCTCAAAGCAGTGCACTGGTAGCTGACAGCACGCCACACATTGGCATGCTTGGACACTAACCGCGGCCGATGGCTCCGATGCAAGCGCCACACCTCCCGCAACCAGCTGCCAGATACACCCTGCTGCTGCTGCCTTGCGTCACCCCGCAGGGAGGCGTCTACGGCGCTGCTGCGGCTGCTGTCATCTGGCCTGCCCCCTGCAGCTGCTGCGTGTGTGTCAGTGGTGGAGAAGGCCTCCATTGACGAGGCCTACCTGCTGGTGACACTGCACGGCCAGGCGCAGCAACCGGCAGCCAAGGTGGGACTGGTGGCACACATTCAGCATGGAGGCTGGCCACATAGTGATACAATGATTATGCTGCCTCCGGTTGCTTTGTGACAAGGTGTACACAGCAGCACAGAAACATGGGCAGGAGCAGCAACACTGTCCTTGCGCTTACGTGGCGGTGCCGCATGCCGTGCCCTTCCTTCCTGCAGGCCCATGACAGCAGCTCAAGCAGCAGCATCCCCCTGCCTGACATGCCAGCCTGGGTTGCCGCCAACAGCAGCCTGACATGGGACTGCTCCCTGGGTGCTGACGTGGCAGCAGCGGTGCGCGCAGCAGCCAAGCAGCAGCTGGGGCTGACTGTGTCGGTTGGCGTGGCTCCCAACAAGCTGCTGGCCAAGCTGGCCTCGCGCGCAGCCAAGCCTGACGGCGTGCACGTGGTGGGGGGGCTGGCAGCAGTGCAGACGCTGCTGGCTGACACGCCAGTGGACAGGCTGCCAGGTGGGGGGGGATGTTGGCGTTGTGCGCTCGTGACAGATCAGCACGCAGCGAATGGTCCAGCAGTGCTGCTCCCGAGCTTACCTGTTGAGGTTCTAGCTGGCAGATCTGCTTCAACTGGTTACTCCTCCATGTATTTGTGCTGAAGGTGCACACAGTGCCTTGCTCATTTCGGCTATCTCGACATGCACTCTGCCATATTGGCGCCACCCCACCGCACTGCACGTTCAACTCCATCACCTGCTGTCACTTCCTGCCCCCATGCAGGCCTAGGTGGCGTCGCGCCAGCGCTGCTGCGCCTGGGCATCAGCTGTGCCGCGCAGCTGCAGGCGCACTCTGCCACAAGCCTGGCGTCGCTGCTGGGCGGGTCGCAGCAGGCGCGGCTGGCTGGGCGGCTGGCTGAGGCTGGCTGGGGCAGGGACGAGGCTCGCGTGGTGGGCAAGGGCCCGCCCAAGAGCCTGCAGGTGGGGCGGGGTGTGACGTTGATGTTCAGTTTCTAGCCCTACATACTTGACCCTGGACATACCCAAGGATCAAACAGCTAGCGTAGCGCTACGCTAATGTCATTGAAGCCCTCGACATGTTTGATGAGCAAGCGCCATGAGTCAGCAGGTGCATTGAGATGTATCCTTGGTGCAGCCGTACCCGGGTAAGCAGGCCCCTATACAAGGCGGACGAGGCCCGAGTGGTGCACAAGGGGCCGCCCAAGAGCCTGCAGGTGGGACAGGCTCGGGGGGCTTAGGTCTTGGATTTTGTCACTTTGATGTCTACCTGACCAACATGCTGTCACCAATGAGTCTGCAGGTGCATTGTGATGTAGCAGCTGCCATAGGATTGCAGCATCGTGATCGTGTAGGCGCCAGGGGATGCATCATGTCCAGCAGGGCCTGGCCAGCTAGCAGGTATGCGCAGCACGAGCATGCTCCTGAAACCAAGCAGCAGCTGCCGCAAGGCGCTGGGCACAGGACATGTTTGCTGCAAGCATGACAGCCGGCGCAGGCTGCTCACGCTGCTGCTGCTGCTGCAGGTCCAGATGACGCTCACACCGCAGGTGCGGCCACTGCCACCCAACCTGCAGGCCTCAGGCCGTGCCCCCATCGCAGGCCAGGCCCCTGGCAATGCTGCTGGCGGCGTGCTGGTGCCGCTGCTGACTGGCTGTGCTGACACATCACCCCGCCTTGCTGCTGTGCTGGGGGCCATGGCTGGTGACCTGCTGGGGAGGGTGCTGCTGGACAGGTGCGGCGGTGATTTGAAAAGCAAGATAGTCGTGTGACTGGCTACTGCTAGGCGTACGGTTCAAGCTATCTTTGGTTATGGGTCGTGATTCATTACAACAGGTGCGGCGCTGGGGGCAGGCAGGCGCAGTTGTGCCAGGCCTAGCTGCAGGGTGGCTAAGGCTTGAAGGTGTGGCACTGCATGCTTGTTGGTCAGAGGGTACAGCTGTCATGTGCATTTGCTTGCAGGCCAAGGTATGCGAACACCGCAGCACTGTGAACCGCCCCCCGCCCCCCTGCTGATGTTGTCATGATTTCTCCCTGTCCCTGCCGTGTGTTGGCCAGGCATGTTGAGGACCGCTGGCCGCGCAAGCTGGCGCTGACCCTCACCACCAGTGGCGACCCGCCACGCAGCGCAACACGCAGCACAACATTCCCAACGCCAGCACTCGCTGCAGTGCCAGCATCACCGGCAGCACCAGCAGCAGCAGCAGGCAGCAGTGGCGGCAGCAGTGCTGGCGGTGCTCAGCAGGCTGCAGGGCAGCTGTCAGTTGCTGCTGCTGCGTTTGACGCGCCGGTTGTGGTAGGAGAGAAGCGCTACGCTGTGGGCTCTGCGCTGCACGCAGCTGTGCTCAACCTGGCAGTAGGCCTTGCTCAGGTGTGTACGAGTCGTGCCAGCCGAGTGAGTGATATCAGCATCATGTGGGTTCCGGGTCAGGGCAGGACTAGCAGTTTTGTCAGCAGCCAGCCACCATACTCTGCTGCTACGAGCTGTTAGCTACCAACCCAGATGCATTGTGCACAGCAGACGATCATTCACAGGCAGTCCACTACAGAGCGCCGGATGCACAGAGAGGGCCGTGTTGTCTCGACTGAAAGGAGGTGGGCCTCTGTTGTCTGCGCTGTGTCCCTGCAGGCCCTGGTCGCGCCACTGCCTGCCGGCCACCCTGTGACCATCCTCAACCTGACTGCCAGCAACTTTGGGCCGTACGAGACAGCCGCAGCATCTGGCGACATACGTCGCTTCACAACAACAGCTGCAGCGCCAGCAGCAGCTGCTCATGGGGCTGGGGCCAGAGCAATAGCAGCAGCTTGTACTGCGCCTTCAGTGACAGCAGCTGCTGCATTGCAACCTCAAGCCTGCATGCCGCCGAGGGATGCAGCCAGCCTGCCTCAACAAGCCACCGCCGCACATCAACAGCAGCAGCTGCAACATCACGCCAAAGAGTTGTCAAGCCCACAGCTGCACAAGTCAGGCCAGCAGCAGGCACAGCAGCTCAAGCCAGGCAGCAGCAATGTTGTGGCTAGCAAGCAGGCAACACACACTACTGTTGTGCCTGTGCTGGTACAGGATAACAGCCATAGAGCGCAGCCAACCAAACAGCAGCAGCAGGAGCTCCAATCAGTTGCACCTGCTGTCGTTCCGAGGCAGCCAAAGCGCAAACTAGCAGCAACCATAGATGCAGCAGCAGCGGCAGTTCCACTGCAGCTAGATGGCCCTCCTGTGCTGCTGTCGAGTCTGCTGCGTCAGCTGGGCTCACCTCGCCTGTCTGCTGCAGCTGCTGAGGCGCAGCTGGCAGCGCTGCTGGCTGCTGCTGGTGGCCTGGGCAGGATGCTGCATGAGCAGGGCTGAGGGTGTGTCTGCCACCTAATCGTTGTCTGCTGAACAGCGTTGTGTTGTTGAGGAGGGCACCACCTTTGATGGTATGGTTTGGTTGCAGCTGCTGCTGCAGCTCAAAGTTTACGGGGCTGCGTTGTGTGAGGTGGCGCAACACCGTTCACACTACATACTGCAGCATAACTGGCGCTTGATTTCTGCATCATGTGTTACAAACCTCATGTTGGTGTGACGGGCTGCCTGCCTGGTACCAGTGGCAGTGCTGCTGGCATGGGCAGCTCGTCGCCAGCGTGGCAGTGGCACATGTTGGCGGCAGCAGCAGCCTGCAATGTTTGGGCTGCCTGTCGCCTGTTGCGCAAGACACATGTAGCGGTACGCAGCGTGGCATGTGGCAGCAAGTGCGCTGCCCTGGGCAACGGTTTTGTGGTGCCGCACTGTACAGCACCAAGTGGTGTGGAGGTTCCAAATGGTGCTGGCGTGGTGTGCATGCCCCGACTCAATATGATGTGGCTTGGAATTGTACACACTTGTTTAGTTTAATGGAGCGGTGCTCCCTCTTTCTTCCGCCCCGGGGGGGCGCGGGGCCGATGGCGTTGATGCTATGGCTTGATCTGGTAATTTGATGATGATGACACTTGTTTAGACATCAGGATGCAACAGTGGGCAGGGCCGGCCAGGCCCTTGAACCAACAAATTACGTTACGGCCAGGCTGGCCAGCCTGGTTGGCAACCAAGCACCGGCCCATTGCACCGTGCCCAGACCGTGCCGGCCCATTGCACCGCCGTGGTAACAGACCAGACTATGCCTCAGCATGATGATCTGCTCCAAGTCAACCGTCAAATGAAACAATCAAACTTTGATTGTTTCAAGTTTTGTAGCCTGTGCGTGACGCAGTGACTGGGCAGCCTGCCCGTGACCCGTGGCTCCGGCCGCTGGCAGGGCCGCCGCCACTAGGCTTACCGTGATGGTGAATCATTCACCATTCAGCGGCTGAGCAACGGTCGACGCGGCGGCGTTGACTGCCAGCTGGGTTGAAATACTGCCGTGACGGTGACTCAGCTGCAGCGCATCCTTTGCAGCACTCTCAAAGTCACCAGGTGAATTACCTACGCTGCAACTGAGTGCCTAGTGGATTTCGAAAAGCACACACAGTTGCATCCAGCGGCCATACGTACAGTAGACTGATCCAATCACTGAGTCAGCGCCGCTCACGGTGGTGGGCCGTAGTACACCTGATATACCCTCCGCACGCAGCCAGCGTGTACGGTACACCGTGTACTGCGGGCCGCGGTTTACGTCGCGGCGGAGTATACACATGTTCCAAACATAGGATATTGCACACTGTGGGCCTGACCGGCCGCAAAAAACACTGGCAGTGCCGCGAGCTGCCGCGAGTATTGGGCAGTGGGGTGTCAACATAGAGGTTTCAAGTTCAACACCAGCACTGCTCCAAACATAGGATATCACACAGCCCGACCGGCCGCAAATAACACACATCTTGAAAATTACGTAGTCCAATTGTATGGTACGTGGCAGCTTGCTGAGCGCCCCAGGACCACCAATGCTACAGCCACGGCTCACTGCCAGTCTGTCACTGCCCGAACAGCTCAGCCGCCAGCACCTCAGCCTCACCCAGCAGCTGCGACACCTCGTCAGGCTCACTGCTGCTGCTGCTGCCGCTGCCCCCAGCCTTGCCCTCAGCAGCCTTTGGCTTTGCAGCTGCTGCCCCTGCTGCCTTCCCCTCTGGTGCCAGCTGTGCCGCCAGTGCCTCCAGGCAGTCCAGCTGCAGCAGCTTCAGGTCAACCAGCAGCCCAGCAACCTGCTCCAACGCCGACGCCTGCAGCAGCAAAACGAGCCACACGGGGACACACATGGATCAGCAATGCCCATGCAAATCTGGGGCAGAGCCCTGTTGTGACAGCTTCTGTGTTGTTTCAGCCAGCTAGAGGCCAGATACTGACCCTACGGTGCTGCACATTGAGGCAAACCATGAGAAACCAGTAGCCCACAACATGCTGACATACAGCAGCAGCAGCAGCACTAGCAGCAGCAGCGCCCACCTCCACGCCGCGTGTTGCGCCCAGCCGCGTCAAGTCGTCACCGCCTGCTGCCAGCACCCACCGCAGCTGGCCCACAGCGGTGCGCAGCGCAGCAGCAGCCTCGCCAGGCCGCCCGTTGCTGCCCTCTGCAGCCGACAGTGCCAGGCAGGCGTTGCCCAGCTGCAGCGCTGCCAGCAGCCGCTCACCGCAGCGCTCCGCCTCTGCCTGGCCCACCTTGGCCGCGCTGCTGCTGCTGCTGACGGCTCGCAGCGCACCACGCAGCATGCCCGACCACAAGTTGGCGCGCTGGGCACCCTGCAGCAGTGTGTGGAAGAAGGCAGGGGCAAGAGGAGTGGATCGGAGAGGCTGCGGAGGAACACTACAGCCTGCCTGCCACACGGCCTGCAAGTGCTGAATGCACACATGTACCATGCACCACAGCAGCTGCAACATGACACAAGCGCCTTGGCTCAAAGTGAATTGAGTACACAACGCACAGCACATGACGTGCCATGCCCACGCACCTGCAGTGCATTCTCCGCAATGGCGACTGCGCTGCTGGCAAAGTGTGGCGCCAGCTGCGGTGCGCTGGGGTCTGCTGGCGCCTGCATCAGCAGGTTGGCCAGACGCGTCATAGACTTGGCCACCACTAGGTGCCTGCGGGCAGCAGCAGCGCAGCAGAGCGTTGGTATGCTTGCCGGGCTGTGGGCTGGCGGTGGTAAGTCACAAGGCTATGGTGCCAGCAGCAACAAGGGCGACTTGGTATTCCTTTGAACTTTTATCAATGGGTCAGCACTCAGCGGAGACGCATGCCACATACAACACATACGACGCATGCGCACTGCACACTTGGCCACGTCATTGCTGCCGCCCCTCCTCACCTGCCGTACAGGCCCAGCCGTGCCTCCACCGCAGCGCGCATGGTGGCGCGTGCCCCTGCCAGGTCACCTGCTGCCAGCTGCGCGTCAACCAGCCGCTCAGCAACCTCTGAGCCCTGTAGTGGCAGCACGTCAACAGCAGAGGGAGAGCAGTTGCATGAGAGGATGCAGGTGCAGGGGAATGGAGCAGGCACGTGGGTGGCAACAGTCGGCTGCCAGAAGGCGGCTGCAATGCAGCAAACAAGCAGTGCGGACACTACTTGTGTTTTGACTGCAGCCAAAGATCACAACACTGCCCATGCACCCTGCTTCGCTGCTTCCTGCAACACACAGCGAGGCAGACAGCTGATGACTGCTACTTGCCGTGCGACGTGTTCAAGACATGCACCAGTCACCTGTGCCATGACCTTCAGCCGCACCACTGCAGCATCATCAACAGCAGCAGCGCCGTCAGCAGCTTCTCCAGCAGCAGCTGCAGCAGCGCCCCTGCTGCTGCTGCTGGCGTTGTTGTCATCCACCGGGGGCAGTGCCATGTAGTCCAGCGCCTGCTGCAGGCTGGCCACTGCTGCTGCGGCCTGCCCCACCGCCTGCTGTGCTGCTGCCATGTCCACCAGCCACGCAGCAACAGGCGTGCCTGCAACCTGGCCTGCGGAGACAAACAGCCAAGTAAGGAGCAGGCAGGCTGCAGGTCAAAGGCACGTCTTGAAGACCTAGAGCTGTCCGATTGCCAACGGGCAAACAGCGTACAAGCAGTGCTGACGCCTCACACCAGACCTGCACCAGGCCCACACCTATGTTGAGCTCCCCTCCCCCCCCTCCTCCCGCCCCCCCTCCTCACCTGCATCGACCACAATGTCAACTGCTGATTTGTACAGCTCTATGGCTCGAAGCACGCCAGCAGGCTCAGCAGCAGCCTTGCCCCTGCCACGCAACCAGCCACCACCACTGCTGCTGCTGCTGCTGCTGGCGTCTGCTGAAGCCTTGTGCTGCTTGAGCAGTGCCGCTGCGAGTGCGCTGGCTGTGTCAGCGTAGAGGTAGCTGCCTGCGCTGAACACCTGGCGGCGCAGCTCCAGCGCAGCCTCAAGCAGCGACACAGCCTGCACGCGGGAAACAGCAACACAGCAGAGAAAATGCCAGCAAAGCTCAGCAGTGTCACCAGCCGCATGCACAGCTAGCAGCAGCAGCAGCAGCACATGCTGCAAAGCTGACACAGCCTAGCAGCAAGGTACGCACATGCAACAGGCGCAGGTGAGGCACACAACTGGAAGAGGCACATTCCCACAAATGATACAACAGAGAGGCCCAGATCACCCCCCCCTTCGGCGCGCACCTGCTCATAGTCGCCGCGAGCCTCATGCAGTGCTGCCAGGCTGCACAGTGCAGCGCTGTACATCCAGTGGCGGTCGCCCAGGTGCTCCAAAAGCTCAGACAGCACCTGCAGCCAGGGAACAAGGTATGTGGAAAGTGAACCAGGAGACATTGCGTAAGGCTAGCAACCTGCATGTGGCAAAGGTTGCTCTGCTTGTTGAGGGAGTGGTGCAGAAGGAGTGGTGCAGCAAGTGGTGCGTCACGGCTGGCATGCAAGCAGGCGCTAGCCATGTGCATGAACCGAGCTCAGCAGTGGGTAGCACCTCCCCCTCCACTTGCCGCCTGCCATGCGCTCCCGCCTTGCCTGACTTTCACACCGCAAGCACCCCACACCTAGCAGCAGCAGCCCTCACCTCTGTCGACTTTCGTGCCGCCCCAGCCATCCCCACATGCAGCATCACCCCTCACCTCCTCGTACAGCGGCTGGGCCTCCTCGTAGCGCCGTGTGTTCCTGTACAGCTCAGCCAGGTAGTGCAGCGCGCTGGGGATGTGCGGGTCACCGGGGGGGAAGCCCAGCCGCGCCTCAGCCACAGCCTCAGTGAAGCGGCGCTCAGCCTCGGCATACCTGCAGTGCACACGGAGCAACATGCAGTGCGGGTTGCAGCTAGGTGGCAAGTGGCTGAGTTGGCAGTTACTCCAGGGATGCACAATGCAGCAGGCCCTTGTTCGGCAACCGCGACAAGCATGCCTGGGCTTCTCCCATACCCAAAACACCGTAGTGATCCGCAAGCACAATCCCAGTGCTTGAAAGCCAGAGTGCACAGCAACTCGTGTACAGCTGCCAGCCCAGCACACCTGCCGGCGTTGTACGCCTCTATGCCGCTCTGCTTGGCCAGCGTCATTGCTGCGGTGTGCTCGTTGGTGATGGGGTTGTAGTCCAGCGGGTGGTTGGTGAGCCCCTCATCACTCAGCAGCGGAATGGCGCCAGACAGCGGCTCGCCCACACCACTGCTGCTGCTGCCACCGGCAGTCCACTGCTGCTGCTGTTGTTGCTGCCAAGCAGCAGCACCAGAGGCGGGCGACGGGCCAGGCTGCTGCTGTTGCTGCACCTGTTCTTGACCTGGTTGCTGAGCTCTGCTGCTGGTGCTGCTGCCTGTTAGCCTGCCAAACCAAGATGTGCTCTGCTTGCTGTCAGCTGCATTGTCCTGTAAACAGAAAAGAAAACAGCAGCAGGGAGGGAACACACGGGCAGATGTCCCAAATCAGGCACAGTTGTAGATTATCCGCACTGTAACACTGCATATGGTCAATGTACGCCTGAGGAGGTGTTGCCAGCCAAATGCAAACGACGCCGTCACGACTTCACCTCAGCGTGTCGTCTATGTGTGCATTGTCAGCAGAGTTGTGCTTGGCAACACTCGACAACCGTTGGTACAAGTGGCTGCAGTGCCGCAGCCACAAACTAGAGAGACATGGCAGCAGCTCTGCGAGTATAGGCTGATCACTGCTGTTGCTGCTGCTGGTGCCTCACAGCGCACCTGACCAGCATCTGCCAGCACTGCTGCAGAACCAGCTGTCGCTGCTGCAGCAACCACGCCAGCAGCAAACCATTTCCCGGACCCTGCATAGTGCAGATGAATGAACGCTGCTGAGCACTGTTTGCCCATGCATGCTGCTAGTCCAGGCAGTTGCTGTCCCAACCACTCATAACCCACCGGCTGCTGTGCCACCAGAGCCAGAAGGACACTGGCCTCGTGATGATGCCTTAGCTCCATTTAGTATGCGTAGCGCATGCAGGGCGTTCAAACTTGCTGGCATGCCCTGAGCAGCAGCAGCTGCTGCTGCAGAAGCCAAGTGACTAGCCTGGTTACATCGCATCGTGTCTCTATGTTCTGCTTGTCATCACCTAGCAGGCAACGTTCCAATAGTTCGTTTGATGTGATAAAGTTGTTCCCAGCATTCCAGCGGCTTGCCAATGCGGTTTAGTATCGGAACCGATCCACGTGCCGATACGTGCGGAGTGGTGCAACCAGCTCAACGCAAAAGATCCACGCGGCAAGCAAATCAACAAAGGGTTCCTCCACTGAATGGCAGGCATCTCAACTGCCTATTTCGGCGCCAGCAAGAATAAAAATGCACTCGCTGCGTGCACAGCCGCTGTCTTCCGTACCAGCAACCAAGCATAAATGTGTATATAAGCTACCTCTAATTCAATCTCCGACGGCCATCAAGGCCGCTCGTGTAGCAGCAGCAGCAAAAGCTAGCACCCACCATGACTGGGAGCACAACAGAGTGGTTGTCAACATTGCGGCGACGCCTTGGCCTTCTAGGATCAATAGAAAGCGGATAGTTGCTTTCTCAGCCGCGGGTGAGGCCTGATCCGACGATTTTCATCCCTAGCCAAATGGCTGTTGCACTGCCAGCTGTTCCAAGCCCTAGCAGGCGCTCCAAGGCTCCAGCAGCGTTGTGCATGTGTTATGCGCCTAGCAGCAGTCCTGTTGCGATTGGCTTGCATGAGTATCCTGTGTGAAAGACAGCAGTCCGCTGCCAGCAGTGTGCAAGCAAAACACAGTTGGTTCATCACAGCGCTGGCTACCGCTGTACCAGAAAAGTGAGCACTGCCCCGCCAGCTGCTGCTCTCCTGCAGGCGATGCAGCATTCTCCAAGCCTGAATCAGCTCAGTCAAACTACTGGGCCTGCACCTTTGCGCTCACAAAGGCCATCATTGGAGCAGGTGCGGCCAGACATAGTGCTGCAGCGAGGGCCCTGCCTGCGTGTGTGTGGCAGCACCGCACAGCAGTTGGTTTCCATCGGCAGCAAGGTTTGCAGCAGCAACAGCAGCAGCAGCAGTAGCAACTGTTACAGCGCGACTCAGCAACAGAGTTTTCAGCTGGTGCACACCTGCTGCCCTGCCCTCTGTGTCCTAGCACCCACGCCTCCCCTCCCTGCAAGCATGCCTTCATTCGCACATCAGCTCTCCTGCACTGCTGTTGGGCAACGACATCCCTCTCTCAATCGCCCCTGTGCACCACACCAACCCCTCCCTCCCCCCCCTCCCCGTTTTGTTTCCCCTGCCAGGCATGATGCCCATCCCGCACGCGTTCAACCTGCTGGGCTGGGTGGCAGCCTGTGGCAGCCTGGTGGGAGTGGCGCTGCTCACATACTGGACCAACGTGGTCATGGTGCAGGTGAGGCGGGCGCCGGGTTTTAGGAGGTTGGAGACGAGCTGCTCTTGGCTCATGCAGGCAGCATTACCATCGGGGCTTTTGATGCACCCAACTGCAGGGCTGCGTGGCAGAGTGTGCACAGGTACTGCTGGTGGCAGGCTAAGGTCAAGGTGCGGCTGTGGAGCTGCCTGCATGCCTCTCATGCACCTTCAGCAGAGCCTGCCCTGCGTACCACCCGCAGTCTGTCACGCTTCTGCTGTGCGCTGCTGCTGCTGCTGCTGCTGGCTCTGTGCATGATGGCCAGGGCTCTGCTGAGACCGGTGAGAGCAGCTACGCCAGCCTGGCGGGGCGGCTGGTGGGGCCGGCCGGCTCCGCGCTGCTGCAGGCGGCGCTCTTCGGCTTCTGCTTTGGAGTCATGGCCGTGTACCTGGTCGTGATCGGCGACATCCTGGCAGGTGAATTATGTTATTTTGCTTTGTTGATGATAAGAGGTGTGACATGGGATCTTAGCTGTTGTTGGCATCTGGTCGCCCTGGGTGTCATCGTGGCAGGCAGGAGCGGGGCTGCTGTGTTATGAGGTTCAGAGGCACACGACGTGTGTTACACTCGCCGGTTGCACAACACCTGTGCACCTGTTGTAGCAGGCGCGGCTCAGCACATGCATCAAAGCACAGCACATGCCTCGTGGCCAGCCTCACAGCAGCTGTCTCAGTGCCAGAAGTGCTGGAGTGTGCCTGTACAGCCACTAACAGATTGCTTGCTTGCTTGCTTGCTTGCTTGCTTACGTACATTCTTTCACATGTGCGTATGCGCGCTGTGTGCTGCCCCTCAGGTGCTCCTGGTGCCGCCAACGGGCTGATCAGTGAGATGTTTGGCGTGCAGTCGGGGCCTGCACTGGTGCGCAGCAACTGCATCCTGGCTGTGGCTGCCGGAGTGTGCGCACCCCTGGTGGCGCTGCGGTGAGCGGAGCCGGCAGCGCGACAGTAAGGTGGCAGAGCACGTTCTTCATAGCTGCTGTGTTTCAGCCAACTTGTACTCGCAACACACCCTCGTTGTCGTTGCTAAGTATGTTTGGAGCCGTGCTGCTCTTGGCTCGCGCATGCAGCATTACAATCGGGGCTGTTGATGCACATCACCCACATTGGCCTCACCTGCTTCTGTTTGAGTGTGCTGCTGCGCCTGCCCTGCTGCTGTCTCTTGCTGTGCTCTGCAGGGACATCTCCAAGCTGTCGGTGTTCAACGTGCTGGGTGTGGGCGCGGTGATGCTGCTGGCTGCTGCTGCGGGGCTGCTGGGCCTCATTGCACTCATCACAGGCGTGGCTCACGCGCCACCAGTGGGTGAGGCCAGGACGCGGCGGGCCTTGCGTCATTTGCAGCCAGCGGGGTTTCTAGTTGCCGCAGCAGGTTGCAATGCCAGCCTACTGCATATTTTATCATGTCATGATGAAGTTGTGCAGTGCAGGGGTGACAATGCAGGTGCCCACACACTGTGCTGCTGCTGCTGCATGTTTTGTCCCCCTCCTGCAGTGCCCAACCTTGCTGCGTTTGGCGACACGCCGCTGAAGGTTGCGATGGGCATGGCTGGCGTGGTGCCCATCATCCTCAACTGCTACGTGGGCCACCAGTCCATCCACGGCATCATGGGCATGCTGCAGCCATACAGCGCCAAGGAGATGAAGGCAGTCTGCGCAGGTGGGCGGGGGGGGGGTGATGATGTCTGTTGTTTGGGATCGTCTGGAGTGGGGCTGGGTGTTAGGCGTGACATGCGGCATCTATGGTTGAAAGCGGTGTTGCTACAAAAGTTATCTTCAACAGTCTCTGCTCCAATGGCCCTGAGCAGAAAGCGAAGGCGGCACTGCACAGCACCCCTGTATCCACCACAGCATAAAACAATATCCTCACAACCCACCACCGTCCCGCTGGTGCTTGCTACCTGCTGCAGGCTCCCTGGCCATGGGCTGTGTCATCTTCCTGTTGCTGGGGCTGGGCTCAGTGGCGGCCTTTGGCCCCGGGGTCAACGCCAACATCCTCAACAACCTCAGCGCAAGCGGCATGGCGCCTCTCATCGGCAGCCAGGCGGCATCGGTGAGGCAGCACGCAACCTGGCTGGCCATCTGTGTGGCAACCCATAGTTGCACTAAACGTTTCATATGAATCGAAACGTTTCGTTTCCAAACGCGTTTAAAACGTCAGAGCCTTTCTTGAAACGCTGATGAAACGCTGTTGAAACGCCACGCCATACTACAGCAGTACAAGGTAGTACAGGACAAATATGCGGTCGTCTTGCCTTCAAGCACTGATACTTGCTGAGCTACAATGATTTCAGATTGTTATAGGTCCTTTAAGACTTCAAAACGGTGCCTGACAGCTTTGGAGTGATGCCCATGGCTGGCCAGCAGCGTGCCACGTCAGCACGTCGGTGACTAGTACTGCAGCCTGTGGCAGTGCAGGATGTGAGCCTACTGCTGCCATGTGTTGCGCATCTGTTCGTAGCTGCACACAAACAACTAAACCTATGTTGTTAATGTGTTGCAAAGCTACGAGAAGCTATACGAGATCATTGATGGTCGCCTGCCACGTGCCTCGTAGCAATACTGCTGCAGTGCTTCAAAGACCTTGTTGCTCACATTGGAGATGGTTGGGACAGCAGAACATCAACCAAATCAATAACAATGATGCCGTTACAAGGTTATAAGGCTCCCTGCGTGCCTGAACGGGCTGCTAGGGCGAGTGACACGGGGTTCCCCATTCAAACGCTTTAGCCCCACTGGGGCTGCCGTTTAAAAGTAGCGTTTCACACTGAAAGCGTTTAAAATGCACGTTTTAAACGTTTCGTTCCGTTTCATAAACAGCCTGACCTCACGTTTAGTGCAACTATGTGGCAACCTGCGTGGCGACCTGCGTGTGAACCTGCGTGTGAACCTGTGCAACTTGCTGCTGCCTTCAGCATACTATGTCGCAGCCATGCCGATTTTGGTGGATATTGCATGCATGGCGACATGAGTGCACAACCCTATGCTGTGTTGTCCTGGTGTTGCTGCTGCTGCTGCTTTGTAGGTGCTGAGCGTGCTGGTGCGTGGCGGCTTCCTGGTGTCGCTGCTGGGCAGCTTTGCGCTGCTGATGTTCCCGCTGCGCACCTGCCTCATCGAGCTGCTGTGGGGCAAGCAGCTGGCAGCAGCGGGCAGCGGGCCAGCCAAGGCGGCAAAAATGGCAGAGATTGAGGGCGCGAACTACACGCTGCTCACGTACGGCATCCTGGCCAGCACCGTCGCCACTGCAGTGCTGGTGCCTGACATCTGGGCGGCACTGAGCATCGTGGGAGACCTGGTGCGTGGTGGTGGCTGGTGGCTGCGCAGCGCTGGCAGCAGCCTGTTACTTACATCATTTGGCATTGCAGCCGTGCAACTCGTGTGAACTTCATTCGCGACTTGCTTCTTGTGCGCCTTGCACGCACGCCGTCACACCATAACATCCTCACACTGCAGTCCTTCATCATCACCAAGACAATCTCACCTCCTCCACCTGCCTGTCCTGTCGCTGCCCTGCAGGCCAGCACTGTGCAGGCGTTTGTGGTGCCTGGCCTGATCGGGCTGGCACTGGTGGCAGGCAAGCACCTCACCAGCAAGTTTGAGGGCAGCGCCAAGGGCAGCAGCGTGCAGCGGCTGATGGCGCTGCTGGTGCTGGCGCTGGGGGTGGCGCTGTTTGGCAACGGCATCCTGCAGCGTGTGCTGGCCTGAGCGGCTGCGCCTGCACTGGGGAGCTGGGGCAGGGGAGGGCTAGGCTGGGGGGCTCGGGTGCTGGTCTGGTATGAGTGGCAGTGCTGTTGTGGTGGTGCGCGGGGCAAAGTGACATGCAGTGTTGTGCAGTGTTGTGGCAGCGGCTGATTCTGCAACGGCTGCTGGCCTGAGCGCTCGCGCTACAAGCTTGCTGCAGCCAGGGTTGGGTGGAGGCCATGAGTGGTGTGGCTGGTGGCCCTGGCATGCCTGTTGATGTGTCTGCAAGTGGTGGCTGACACGGTCAGCCCTGATGATCAAGCATTGAACACTGTTTTTTGGTCTGCCAGTCTGTTGGTTGAAGTTGAAGGTGTTTGTTCAGCTGTAGGACTTACAGAGTCATTATGCCAGATTTGCACACCGCATGCAGTGCAGCACGAACCGAAGTTGCATCGCAGCAGCACAGTATTGCGGCACTTTTAACGGCCTGCCTGGGGCACGGCAATATACAATGCCGTACCATAGTATGTGGCAGTCTGCCAATTGGATGTGCTGCACAATACATTGACCCAAGTATTCACCCTGTCAGCAGCCTGTAACACAGAGTGGCACAATTGTGCAGGCCCTCAGGGCTACATTGCAGTGTCACCAGCGACGTGTGCAAAGGGGGGAGTTTATCTGCTTAACTTGTGTTCATGCGCCTTCAAGTACCGCTACATTCTTTACATTGGGCAGGGCACATATCTGGTGGAGCCACTCAAAATGAGTGATGGCCAGTGACTGCGTTGCACTCAGCAGTGATCACCGTGATACCCGTGCTATGCTCGAATAGCCTTTGGCAGGCCTACGTGCCACGTAGTTGAACTCCATCTCTACCTTGGCAAGTGTATACTTGAACTTCAAGTGACACTTTCGTCCAGCCAGTCAAGCTGCCAGCTGCCAGCTTGGCAGTGCCGAGGCTGAGTCAGCATGCCATGTCACATGCCATGTCACATGCCATGTCACATGCATTACTTCCTCGGCTGGCAGTGCACTGCATAAGTACAACTACAAGGGGCCAGCCAAAGTGCCAGCTGGGCGGCCCATGAGTAGCGTCACAGTAACCGGCATTCAATGCAAGTTGCAGGCTGCAGCCGCCGCGTTGCACGGTGCGGCCGTGGGGCCGATGGCGTCGATGCTATGGCTTGATCTGGTAATTTGATGATGATGACGGTGCGGCCGTCAGATACATATCTGAGCTGAACAACCGTTTTGATGCTTGGCACGGTGCCACTGCAACAGTTCCTCACTGCTGCATTTCAGCATTGCTGCTTTACTAGTGAGCAGTAGTCTGCTGCTGCTGCCGCCTGCTGCTGTTGCTGCGAGGGGTCAAAAAAGTCTAGACTGACTTCTGCACTCCGAGCGCGGCGCATGTCAGGCTGACATGACAGAGCAAGTGCCGCCAAGTGTTGACAACAAGAGAGGAATCAACAACCAACCCATACTGTATGCAGTCACCAGCTCAAGGAATGGAAGCAAAGGAATGAATGAATAAATGAATGCATGAATGGCGTGGAAAGATCAACTTTGTAAACGATAATCATGCCCCTACCCAGGCAGCTGACCATGCGGGTCCCCGACCTACCTGCATGATGCAATTCAATTCATCTGATGTTTGATTGTCCCGCTACTTCTGCTCAGAGGGATACTATGCTTGATGAAATTCGGTCTGTTTTGCGTGATGTTGCTGGTGGCGCTGAAAAATTGCGCAATGTGTTGTCGTTGACTGATGCATCCACTAAGTTGTTGCGTTTTGTTTCTGATGATATTTGGGGTAGTAGGGGGGTGTGCCGAGTGATATCTAGGAGCATTGCTGAGTATCTTGTCCAAGCTTGGGATGTGCGTAATAATTGCAAACACAATGGAGCAGTGCTCCCTCTTTCTTCCGCTCCTGAGGGGCGCGGGGCCGATGGTGTTGATGCTATGGCTTAATGGGTAACATGATGATGATGATGATGATGATGATGATGATGATGATGATGCAATTCAATGGCATTGCAAGTTTCGGCAACTGCCAGCTGAGCTGCAGCCTACGTTTGATGAGTGACACTCATAAAACAACCAATCAATACTGTATGCAGTCACCAGCTCAAGAAATGCAAGCAAAAAAATGAATGAATGCATGAATGCATGCAGGCATGATAGATGAACTGTATCACCCCTACTCAGCTGGCTGACTATGCGGGTCCATCACTGACCTAGTGGCAGTGCCGCTCATCAAACTTAGGCTGCGGCAGCTTGCGATGCAATTGCATCATGCAGGTAGACCACAGAGCTGCCACACGTGCACCCAGCAACTTTATTGTCATGCTGTAAACTGCTGCCCAGGCAGTACTGCATTGGCAATGTTGGGCATAGAACAGCGCCCCTGTCTAGAGGAGCAGGTACCGAAGCGTTGGCAGCCTGTGCTGCAAGCACCCCTTCCTACACACCAGACCCACACCCGCACTCCTCACTACTGCTTAGTGCAGTTGCTGCACAGCCATTGCCCAGCATTGTATGACACAGTGCCATACGTATGGTACCATATGCGTTTGCGCACATGTTCTTATTCAGGCTTGAGACACCTGCAAGCATTGCTGTCTAGTTGTCAAAGTGCTGCTGCCGTTTGACTGCTGAAGCGCCCAGCGTGCAATCCCCCCTAAGCGGTGTAAATGTACTGCCAGTGCACCTGGCAGGTGCCCTGCCTTGCGTCCAAATCTGGCAGCGTCCCTTGCACACATTTGGATTGTGGACCCCACTTCAAGTTGATCTTCATGCGACTGCTGCGGTTGGCTTTAAGCTCAGTGTCTGCAGCCTGCTGCCAAGCGCTGCTGTGCGGCTCTGCAGCAGCATGGGCTGGGGCAGGTGGTCTACCAGGAAGTCCTGCACGGCAGCAGCAGCAACAGCAGCAACATTGGCAGAAAAGGATTACAAACAGAGTCTGTAGAGGTGCCAGAAACAACGTAACAGTACGCGCAATTGAATGCAGTGTGCAGCAAGACATGAGCGTCACAACACCATCTCCGCCGCCTGTTCCAGCTCGCTGGGGTTGCTCACCAGCTTTTGGTCAACACGCATGCGCAGGAAGCTGCGGCTGCCCAGCGCCTGCCTGCACTGATCATCGCTCATGCCAAACAGGCGCAGCTCTGCGCTGCCCATGCCCCGCAGCCCTGCCTGGCCCCCCAGCATCGTCTGCACAAGCTCCTGCACCTCCTTTCTGAGCTGCTTCTCGAACTTGGCATCACTAGAAGCTGGTGGCTGCTGCTTTTGTTGAACATGGTAGCCTGCTGCTGCTGCTGTTGCTGTTGGTGTTGCAGCAGCTGGGGGCGGCTCCACTGGCCGCAAGTTGGCGTGTGAGGTGGCCTCCTGAGCTGCTGCTGCTGCTGCTGCTGATGCTTGAGCTGGCAGGGGAGTTGCTGGCTGCATGATGAACAGCTGCAGCTCAACCAGCTGCCGTGCTACCGCCTGTAGGCTGCTGATAGATGGTCGAGTGTTGCTTCCCAGCAGCGCCTCAGTCCCAGCCACATGGTCATCAAGCAATTGATTGCAGAGCTGCTCCAGCAGTTGCTTCTGCGAGTGCAGCAGACAAACAGACCAAAGGGAGGGGGGTCAAGGGGATTCATGTGTTGCGGCTGCTGGCCGCACAGTATGCACAGTGGCCGTAGCCAGCCATGCTGCTGCATCACACAATTGCACACTGTGACGGTCACTGGCCGTTGTTATGACAACATCACGTCACAAGGCATGACAAGCTTGCGCATCAGGTTGCCGCTGGTGTTGCATCAAAAGCCGCTGTCATTTCACCACAGCTGGCCGTTGACTCACCCTGAGGTCACCTTTGAGGTCAGCTGCCTTCGCACCACGCGCTGGTCGCTGACCTGTGAATTGTGTCATCAGCTTCTTCAGGCTGTCAAGGTCCAGCTGAGCCAGCTTATCAACAAGCACCTGAGCTGCCCCCGCGTCTGGGCCCTCACCCTTAGCAATGCTGCACATCGCCACAATTGGCTCCAGGCTCAGTGCTGCGCTGAGATCAGGTGTGAGATCTGTTGCTGCCTGCAGTGCTGCTGCATTGCCAGCCACAGCAGCTGCCCCAACGTATGCCAAGCGGGGGCTGCTGCCAGGCCTGCTGACTGCCTGCCAGTCAAACTCGCTGCGCCTGACGTCCAGTACTTCAGGTGCACTGGCAGCTTGCGCAAGCTTCTGCTGCTTGTAGAGCTGTAGAGCTGACTTGTGCGCAGCAGCAGCTGCCTCTCCTTGCAGCACAGGGAAGCTGCTGACGTCTCTGCTGCCGCCCTGGTCCCTGACCTTGAAGTCGAGGCGCATCTTGTTGTTGAGCTGCTTGTTGGCTGCAAAGTCCAGCGCGTTCAGCAGGCAGGTCTCAACAAGCCTGGGGTCCAGCCCCGCGATGGTGGGCACAAAGCTGCATGACAGCAGCAGCAGCAGCAGTGTTGGACAGGAAGTGTCATACAACACATGAACAGTTGTGCTCAACATGCCAGTGGCTGCGGTGCAGCACTTGTCGAGGCTTCGCTGATGTGCGGAAAGGCCACTGTGCATGCAGCTGATGCACACCAAACATAACCAATTGGGATCTTCGCAAGAGGCCCTCAAAGGCAAGCCCGCCACGTCCTACACCTGGTCTAGCTGGCAGCTAGTGCACTCACAGCACGCCCGCATCAAAGCCCCTAGCAGCCAGGTCGGTGTAGAACTTGCACTTGCAGACATCAGGCTGCTTCTTTGCGTCACATGGATGCTTGTCTCCCAGGAAGATGCCCTCTGATGCGTCAATGTAGCTTGAGCAGCGCTTGCCGGTGGTCTGGTCTGCTGCCATGCCGCAGTAGACAGCGCTCCACTCCCACGGCTCGGCTCCTGGCGGCCTGACGGTAACAATGTACACCCCGCGCGCTGAGCCCAGCTGCTTCATCTCTCTCCTGAGGTCGTACGCCTCACCAGCAAGCTTGCCCCCTGCTTGCACTTGCATGAAGTTGCCAGCTTCTGGGTCTGTCAGAGTGTGCCCAGATGCCACACACCCCGTGTTCTGCGCGATCAATAAGCAGTGCACATGGCAGACATGTGCTGTTTGAGGAGTGAACAGAACGCAGATCCTCCACAGCTTATATAGGACAGTAAAGCTATCAATGTCAGCTCACTGAATTTACTAGAACAGCGATTGTGATACATGCCCTGGGCGCCCTTTTGCCAAGTGAGGTGGCAAGCAGCACAAGTTAGGCTATGTGTCAACGATATAAAGACAGCCGTGGCATGCCTGCAACTTGCAAGTGCTTGCCAATGTATGCATTACAGCAGTACACTGCTACTAGCCTTAGTACACACCAACAAGGAGCACATGCCATAGCGGCCATGCTCACCTTCATCAGACAACACAGCTGACGGAGTTCCAGCGTTTCTGCATTCAGCCTGGCAGAAGTCCGCAATTCTGTGGCTGGAGCATCTGTCCTGCCACCCTCCAGCTGCGTAGTTGACGCGCTCAGGCTTGCGCTGGCATAAGAGCGTACGCTGATCTCACAGCTGCTGCTGCTGCTGTGCATCAAGCTGCTGCTGTGACGACTGACCACACCTGCGTGCTTGTCACCCCTGGAACTGCCCAGCGTGCTATGGCAGGTCTGCAACCTACAGCTGTCAATAACCCTGAAAGAGTGTGACGGGCCGCTGCTGAATTGCCGGAATGCTGCCGGTGCTATCCTAGTGTGAGCAGCACTGCTCAGGCCAGCCTGAGCACGCTGTACTAGGGTCTGCATGGGCGCCATGTTGCAAGCAGACGTGATGAGACACAGCGGTTCTAGGTGCGTAATTAGGTTGATTAATGCTGGTGCTACCGAGCGGAGGACTCCTGTGCTAGAGCAGTGACGAAAAGCAGTACAGGTCACGAGTGCACACTCCATCCCTACGAGCAGCCTGCCACAACAGTGCTAGCCGACTCCTCAGAATCATTTCGACACATGTACTGCCTATTATACTGCAGCACGATTGTCCAAGGCCGTGCTACAGCAAGCCTAACATGGTTACGTATGTACTTCGATGTGAATATGTGTCGAATCGTCCCTGAGGACGATCAGGGCCAGTTTGCGAACTTTGAAGGACGGAGAAAACGAGAACATGAGGTGTTGACTTGGATCAATTTGCTTTGAACTCGTTTGCCAACAACAACTGCTGCAGCAATGAGTGTATCGGTACTGCAAGGCACATGCAAGCATGTAAAGCAAATATATTTAGGGTGACACCCTCCCATGCACACGCAACTGGTGAGACTGCTCCTGTAGACTCCATAGCTGCAGCACTCGCAACTGTTCGCACCACTGTAAGGCGTTGTTGTTGATCAAGCTGGATGCAGTACTGCAGCGCTGCAGTGCACTGCACCCACGTGGGTGGGCCCACTGGGTGTTTGTTAGGGACGCGGGTGGCAGCCGGGTCCAGTTGAGCTTTCCTTTTTTCCAGGACACGCTAATCACAAACGGGCACAGCTTTAACACTTGTGTAGTGGCATCGCTGCATCAGCTTTCATGCCGCGCCAGCTGGGTAACGTATGGTACCTCCAGCTGGCACAGCTCCAGCTGTTTCACACTCGCAGTCGGCTGACCAGCAGCCATCTTTATTGTTTGAAAATTGGTTCAAGACAGTGCTGCATGAATGCGCAGCCTGGCATGCAGGGGCCCCCATTGATTGTCACAAGAGAGTCTCTGCTTACTTTCCTGCTATGGTGCTGCTGCTTTCACTAGTACGCGCCAGTGGACGAAGCACAGGCTGTGGTGCGCTGGTGGCAGCCTTCTGGGTGACCTGGCCATGTAAGGAAGTTAGCAGTACTAGAAAGGCAACTTGCACAGCAGGTAAAGCAGGCAAAACCCTCCATTTTCTGCCAACCATGCGCTCCATTCAGCGGTTGCACAAGATGATTCAGATGGCGATGGCGTTGATGCTATGGCTTGATCTGGTAATTTGATGATGATGATGATGAAGATGATTCAGAGGCTGCACAAGAGATTCATGAGGCACTGGAACAGACAGTGGAGCTTGCACTGAGCAGCAACATTCATCGAGCACTTCAATCGCATACAGTGCTGAACAGGGAAAAGAAGAGGTTACAGTGGTCTGCTCAAGCGCCTACGGCGCAACGAAGACCTGAGTGAAAAAGGATATCACAGGCTCAACAACATGCTACTGTCAAATCAAGCAGTACCCAACCTCTCAAGGCTGCCAATCATGGCAGTAGCATTCAACAAATGTTGGTAAATGTCAAGCCTTTCTGACTCAAAGAACTCTTGAAGGACAGACCTGTACATACAGAGAACAGGAATTATAATGAACAGGGAGGAAGAAAAAGCAGACACAGCAATACGTGTGGCTGCGTCCGCCGGGAATCGAACCCGGGTCCCTACCGATCTCCAGTCGGCTCCCATTGTGGGAGGGTAGGATGATAGCCACTACACTACGAACGCGAGGTCGGCATGCCCTGCCAGCAGAGTAACCGTCTCATGAACGCTGATTTGCAAGATCGCATTTCGAAACCGCGCGGCACCTTGCCTGTGCACACCATGTAACCCCTCTTCTCTGGCGCGGCACCTCTTGAAATTTTCTGCACTAGCGTGACACCCGTGGCGATGCCACGGCCATGCACACATGTGAGCAAGGTTTTTGATGCTCTCGATCGTTTGTATGTTGTTGGGCGCTTGAGGGCGTACACATATATTGTACCTTGTGTGGATGTTACAGTGCTGCGCATCCCCACTTCAGTGGTTAAGAGAGAGGTCTGTTACAGGGGTGGGCAAGCTATCGCCCTAGAGCGAGTCACTTGCCCCTCTTTCAGCTCACATATCATGAGAACCCGATAGCAAGCCACAAGATGCAACCAAAGTAAAACTCCAGAGGCATCTTGCAGCCCCTACCTCCCCATAAACCAACAAGTACATGCAGTGCAGCATGTGCGAAGTGCAGCCCGAAAAGCAGCAGGGTGCTCAAAGCACAGGGCACAAAACGCACAGGGGAAGGCAGGCATGGTCCAAACAGCAAGCGGGATGCACAATGGTGCTGCTTACCATAGGTGTTTGGCATGATTGCACCAAGGCACCGCTGTACACACCAGACTGCAGCAAGCAGGAGCACGCGGGACCGACAGGAGTGGTTGGGCACTGGCACCACCATACATGCAAACATGTACATGTACATGCTGGTGGGTGTGCATAGCATTTGTTCAGTACAGCTCACCCTTGCTATCTTCTGGGGAACTTGCAGTGACTTCTATAACCCTCCGGCGGGACGTTAAACACGTGGCGCAGTGGTGATGACGGACGAACAGTGGCCGAAAGGTTGCAGGTTCGATTCTGAGCCTAAGCAGTATGTCCCTGGACTCAGGGATACAGTCGGCGAAAGCCGAAGGAAGGATGCTGCTAATGTCCTCGCGACTCTCCGCAGGACTCCGTCGATTGCTGGCTATATACACACCGGCCCTGCTAGGTATGCAGTCCACCGTATGGGGTGATTCCCACATGCTGCCTAGTAAGGGGTGTAAGGGTCTGGGTGGTCTACCTTACACCGAAAATAGAGAGAATAATCAGTCTGCTTTCCGCCTCCCCAGTGGGTGAGGCGCGGTTGCCGATGCCGAAAGGTATGGCTTACAAGGATTGATTATTATTATTATAACCCTCTTGTCAAATGAATGTGTGTATGCAGGCCCATGCAGAACTTGTTGCACGACGTTGCGCTCGATGGCCTGTACATTTGGCGTGATCACTTGGCAAGTGCACTACAGAAGGACAGGAACACCTCAATGCAGTTGAGACAGAGCTGATACTGGTTACCCGCACTCCCGGAGTGATTCAACAACACACAACGCCACACAACAAGGCATCACCCCGCCCCTCACTTGGCCTTCTTGCCCTTGCCACCAGCTGCAGCTGCCCCCTTGCGCTTTGCGCCCGCGCCCTTGCCCGCTGCCGCCTTGCTGCTGCCTGCTGCCTCGTTATCATCGCCCCCCTTTGCCTCCTCCACAGCCACGCGTGGCTCGTACACCGGGAGCTTGGCCAGCTTGTCTGCCTTAGGCTCTGTGAGGAAGAGCGTGAAGCCCACGCCACACGCCACCTGCTGCGTGTGCATGCCCTCCAGCGCAGTGCACTGCAGCATGACAGCGGCAGCACGGTACTCAGGTAAGGCACTGGTCCCGTGAGAGCGCGTTATGGTATGCTGCTATCATATATGCTGCATTGAGTTTCTGTCCACGAATGCAAGGCAACCATGCAGTGCCGCAAACATACCAGCAGTAACATGCAAGAGTGCACCCTACACCTCCTGGCCAACACTTCGCCTAGCACGCTGCGCCATGCACAGCGCCCAGCCGCGTACCTTGTCAGGCCTTGCGCTGCTCTTCTTGCCATTTGGCCCGTAGCCCAGCTCCCCGTTGGTTGCTGCTCCCCACGTGATCACGCTGGTGTCAGCAGCCACAGCGTACGTGCCCGGGCCACATGACAGGCTGCGCAGCTGTGGGTGGTGCGTTGACACAACACAGCGCAGGCGCAGCAGCAGAGCAGAGCAAGAGGCAGGGGCATGCAAGATGTCAGCACAACCGCACCAGTCAACATGCATATCTGCCCGTCAGCCGCAACAGGAGCAGCGCCAAACACAGCACATGCAGCATGCATACCAATTATGTCACGTTGGTTGCTCGGTGGGGAGGCATCCACTGGAACCTCCAAATCCTGCTGTGCCACCTGCTGCTGTGTATGATGCGTTGTCTACTGCTCTCATGTTCTACACAAGCACTACACACAGCACAGCTTCTTGCAAGCCACACGCTGCTGCTGGCGCTCACGTTCCATCCGCTGAGGTCCTCCAGGGGCATGGGGTGCGTGGCGTTGTCCCCCGACACCTTGAGCTTGCCCCACGCGTACAGCTGCGGCCCTGTAGCCACGCAGAAGGTGCTGGTGCCGCCAGCGCCACACTGCAGCCAGCGACAGTGGCACAAGCAGGCACAGCTCAAGAGCCAACAGCAAGAGACAGATGCATTGAAGCACGCCTCCGGGTGATTGCAGCATGCACCACCAAGCCACTGCCAGCTGCCTCTCCAGCTGTGCAAGTCCAGGCACGAACACAAGCCGCAGCCGCCACTGACGCCCAGCCGCTACTCACCACGCCATCAGGCACTGCCAGCATGCGCCCCCTGAACGACTCAATCAGGCGCGGCTTCATCTCGTCCTGCTGCACCTGCAGCAGCAGTGGCACGGCAGCAGGATGGGTGCAGCAGCAGCAACAGCAGCAGCAGCAGCAGCGTAAGCAGGGCCAAAGCAGGGAGCGCAACTTGATAACCCAAGGAAGTAAAAGTACGCACTCCATTCCAAATGTGCTGGCAACGGCACCAGCCAGCTGAATGCCGAGATGTAACACACTACCGCTACCCCACATCTGTACAGCAACCGCTGGAAGCACAAGTGTACAATGTGGTTGCAAGCCAGAGCGTGTGCCGCACCTTGTGTCCCAGCTTGCCGTAGTTGCCGTTGCCCCACGTGTACGCTGCGCCGCCCTCTGCCAGTGCCAGGCTGTGGCTGTGCCCACACACCACCTGCACACAACACAACAGCAGCAGCAGCCAGCAAAAGCAGCAGCCTCAAATGCTTGGCACATCACACCAAGGTCAAGCGAGTGCTCTGTTGAGCGGTAGGCAGGCCGGTGGGAACCTGCTGCGCTTGCACATAGATTCAAACGCAAACATCCACTGCCATACATGCCTTTTGCCTCTGTCTTGTTGCGCCTGCTTGACAGCAGCATACCACATGGCCAGCCAACCAGGGAGCATCATGCCCAGTGCGCTGCCAGGCGCCCCCCCCCACCTGCTTCACGGTCACCCCCAGCAGCCCCTCCACCGCCCTGGGGGTGGGCTGCGGCTCATACATGATCTTGATGGACGCTGCAGCAGCAGGGCACCGCAGGGAAAGGTCGCATCCAGGGCACGACAGCAAAGATTGGCCGCGTCAGGTGGGCGCAGCACCACAGCCCTACAGCATGCTGCAGACACAGCATGCAGACACAGCAAATGTGCTGCTAGGCATGATCACTTGCTAACAACTGCCTGCTCTTTGATTTGCGCAAGTACTTCTAGGCTGCGTCCAGCTGTACATTACGATGCGATTATAGCTGCGCTACAGGCGCTACTCCCAGCCAGCCGCCTGCCGCCACTCACTGTCCTTTGCGTTGTACATGTGGTCCGTGCCGCCACCCAGCTGCCCGTACTGGGGGTTGCCCGCAGTCCACACCTGCAGCAGCAGCAGCAGGGACGCAGCTGTGAGTGCTGCGCCACAGCATGTTTGTCACCAGGACACACGATGCGTCCACAAGTGGTGTCACCCAAACCGTATCCCTTCTCAACGTGCATAACAAACACGCCATGGTGACTACCCCCAGAACACAGCAAGGAAAGCGCTGCAGCTGCAGGCAAACAACACATGATGTGCCAACAGCAGCAGCAGCCAGCGCACCTGGCCCGTCTTTGTGAGCCACGCCGTGAAGTCAGCGCCGCATGACACGCTGGCTGCGTTGTCCACCAGCGCCTTCACGGGAGACAGCTGCAGGTCTGCAGGACAGCAGGTCAAACGCAGCAATGTGTCAACATGCCAGCATGGCACAACTGCTGTGTGGTCTGTTCGTTCAGTGGTCGGTTGGCGCCAGCTGAGGTGAGCAGCACCTCTGACAGCACCACCCAGGATGCGACACAATAATACACTAGCATGCAGCAGTCCAGCAATCAGACTGACGCAACTGCTACCCTTGCGCAGACTGCTGCTGCAGTTACATCATGTGCTCAGCACACATTGCCAGCAAATCCTTCACTGAGCTGCAGTGCCTGGGTCTCACCCTCTGGGGTGGCCTTGGTCTTCTTGATGCTGCCAATGCCCAGCTGGCCCTGCAGGGACAGCACCACAGCAAACACACAGCAGCACGTCAACAGCAGCACACAGCAATCGTAATGGCGCTCCCATCTGGTCCTACAGCTCGGCTCTGGCACATCTATCACACAGCTGTAGCCACTCCTGGAATCTGCTGCTGGCACCTCGCCTGCTGCAGGACTGCCCACCACCACCAGCGCTCATGCTAGCAGCCATACATGCCGCTGCTGCTGCTGCTGCTGCCGGGGCCCACCTGGCTGTTGAGTCCAAAGCCGAAGCTGTGGCCGTCACGCGTCACCACCACAGTGTGGTGCTTCCCGCCACACGCTGCAGCACAGCAGCAGCAGCAGCAGCAGCAAGCAAGCACAGTAGAGAACAAGACACCATGTCAGGGCACCTCATGAAGGCGCACAACATCACACATCCCCCCACCCAGCAGCTACATGCAGCGCAAGCACTTGCAGCGTGCTACATATATGGCAGCGATGCGCAACTCTGCCTCGGGCGGCACACAAAGTGTTGCTGCAACAGCCAATCTCCTTTCAGTGCTGCTGCTGTTGCTGCTGCTGTGACGGCAAGCCCCTTTCCCCCCACCTGCCACCACTGCCTGGCCCTGCAGCCCCGCCACCACTGTGGGGGCGTTGCGCTGCAGCAGGTCACCATGGCCCAACTGGCCACGCTGCAGCACCAAAACAGGCAGCAGCAGCAAGGAATGTGAAGTGCAGGCTTGCTGCCACAGTGTGGCTCATACTACTGATTGTGTTGCGGCTACATGGGGGTTGACACAGCTGTGTCTGAGAGGAAGAGCATGCACTTCGTTCTGGACTGACCAATGCTGCTGTGTCCAGCCATGGCTGCCGCAACATAACCTGCTCGCAACTAAAAATTTGGTCCTGCTGCTGCTGCAGATGCTGCTTTGGTTGCTGACTGAGGCCCACAGCAATGGCAGTAGAGCTGCTGGTCAGCAGGGTGCAGCGCACCTCATTGCGGCCCCATGTGTAGCATACACCATTCACGTCGCCCACTATGCAGTGCGCTGCTGAGCTGCCTGCTGCAATGAACGCCACCTTGACGTCCTGCAGGCGGCACAGCAAGCGGGTTTGGTGTGATTGTGCTGGTCTGCCGGCCAGATCACAGCCAGGCGCATGAGCAAGCCAAGAGGTACATGTGGAAAGCCTCAAGATCAAGGACGCATGCAACATGTGTGCGCTGATGATACAAGATCATCATTGCACCAGATCGACGCTGCAATAACGGAGAACTAATGCTGGGGTTGGGCACGGTATGGCCAGGTGCATCTGATGCTGCTGCTGCTGCTGCTGCTGCTTCAAACTTGGCGCCAATTCGGCACTGGCAGCGGACCGCTTACCAGCAGCGCCTTTAAGCGATGAGGTTGCACAAGATTTGGGTACTTGTCTTGACGCTCAAGCTCATCCTGCAGCGATCGCCAAGGCAGACCCGTTCAAGCACTGTTGCGTGTCGTTGGAGGCATGGGTTCCGTGATCTATGCGCGGTGTGTTTACCTTTGGGTTTGCCTTGCTTTTCCCTCCTCCGCCTCTGCCGAGCTGCACGCAGCATGAGGGGCGCACCATTCAGCAGCAGTTCCCACGGCATGATTGCTGTCTGCTTCAGTCTAGCGTACCATGGCCCAATCTGTGCCTCCTGCAAACAGCAATTCTCCGCCATTCCATTCACCTTTCTGCTCAGCTGCCATCAGTGGCTATGTTCCGAGACACAATCCTGGGGACTTGTGTGCAGCGGTTGAGGCAAGGTGTTGTTGAAGGAAACAAGCAGCACAGTCAAGCAATCAATAACACCACGAGCAGCAACATCACATAACAGCAATGCTGCTCGACCACTGCAGGCGAGGGTGGTGGCACAGCAATAGCCAAGTAAACCGCGGTTTCAGGACAGCAGCAGCAGCTGTACTGCTTGGTACTGTCGGAACATACCCAAGAGATGACGGAACGGTGACCAGGGAGAGAAACAGTATCAATTAAACAGTCAACGATAGATGTGGTGCAACATTGCGTAGCAGCTGATGGTGCCTTGCAGTGCTACAGCCAGCTGTAGCCTGCTGTAGCCTGGCATGCCGCCCTCTCCAGCGCAAAGCTGCAGCGTGACCAGAACTTACTGTCCGCTTTATAAGCCATCTCTCTGGGCCGACGGTGCTGAACACAGCAATAGGCGTGCTAATGCTGTGCAAATGCTCACACAACAGTTACGTGATTTGCACTGCCATAGATACAACAGGTGTCTAGGACGCTGCTTGAAACCATACCTTCAGGGATTCCGCATGTTTTACTAATAGTACCTGGTTAAGGAACACGGGTCGATCGGTAGGGTTGCTGGTGACTTTCGATCGGCCACTTTGCAACCCCCGTCTGCATATGAAATAGCATATGATGCTCACAACGTTTGTGAAGAGCAACCTGCGGAGAGGTGCTCGTCAATGGGCGGTGCTGCTGCAGCAGCAGCAGCTGCTACTGCCCTCACACCACAACTCGCACAGCCAGGCAAACGATGTACCGCTTACCCACCCGTCAGTGTGCATATGGGGAGCTAACACTAATGTTGGCAAGACACTCGTCAGTGCCGGACTCGTGGCAGCAGCAGTGCGCAACCAGGTGAGCGCATGCGTGCTGCTGCTGCTGCTGTTGCTGCAGCCTGACAAGGCAGCATATTATGCCAAACTTATCCACTTTGAACAGGTGGTTTAATCTTCACCCAGGTGCAGCCTGCTGAGCAATGTGCTGTATGTGCTGCCGCAGGTGTTTGTGCAGTTTGTGAAGCCTGTGCAGACTGGCTACCCACAGGACTCCGACTCGCGCCTGGTGGTGAGCACTGCTGACAGCACCGACCGGTGGCAGCTGCAAACAGTCAACCAGCACTTCCAAATCCTGCACATGCATTATGTCACATGGAATGTTCTACCACGCAGCTTACGGTGTTATGCTTGCAGCACGGCAGGCTGCGATGCGGCGAAAATCAGCACGACAGCGCCTGCAAGCAGCAACTGATGCTGCGCGTTCTTACTTTCTTACGTCTGCAGGCCGCCGCCGCAGCCCACAGCACCAGTGCAGCAGCAGCAGCCACCTACCTGCGGGACAGCGCCACGCTCTTTGCCTACAGCGACCCAGTCAGCCCCCACCTAGCTGCTGCCCAGGAGGGGCGCATCATCCCAGACGGTGACATCGTGACAGGGCTGGCGCAGCAGCTGCAGCGCTTTGCCGCTGGGCTGCAGGCTCAGGACTGTGTGCAGGGCCTGAGTGTGGTTGAGACAGCGGGGGGGGTGACCAGCCCAGGGCCCTCCGGCAACCTGCAGGTGGGGCGGCACGCAGCTGGCTGGACGAGTGACACCAGCAGATGCCTCGGGCTGTGACATGATGCCTTGGGCTGTGACATCGGCTATATGGTATGCACATGAATGGCTCTGCCACGTGCTGCGTGCGCATGTCTACTCGCAAGACATTACAACTGGCGCACCGTCCCAGCCACATGCGCCATGCTTCAGCAGCAGCAGCAGCCCCCAAATCCTTATGACGAAGAGCTTACAGCAAGCACCAAGAGTATTGGCTTCCACTGCTGCTGCTGCTGCTGCTGCTGCTGCTGCAGGGTGACCTGCTGCGGCCTCTGGCGCTGCCCGCGCTGCTGGTTGGCGACCCAGCCCTGGGTGGCATCAGCACCACACTCTCCGCCTACGAGTCGCTGCTGCTGCGCGGCCACACGCCTGCTGCTGTGGTGATGATGGTGGATGGCCGGCTCAACAACGTGGACGCAGTGGCACAGCACCTGCAGCACGCAGCAGTGCACAGGTACGCGTGGGCTACATGCTGCAGAGACCGGAAGGGCTAGCCAACAGCAGCTGCACAATGCCTTCAGCGTCATGCCTCTTACCCAGTAGCAGCGTCCAGTAGCAGCGCCCAGCTATGAATGGTGTCGGTTGTGTCTTTGCTTTGCAGCCTATCGCAGCGTCTGGATGCATGTTGTCAGTTGTATCTCTGCTGTAGCACATCTGGAGCATGTGCAGTGCACAGCGCAGCCCAGCCTCAATTCAACTGCGTACCATGTGCCACCAACTCCTGCACTCTTACTGCCTTCTGACCATGCTGTGTCGTGCATGTGCATGTGCATGCGTGCCACTGCAGGCTAGGCCAGGAGCTGCCTGTGCTGACGCTGCCGCTCTGCCAGCCCCCCGCAGCCCCCACCAGCAGCGGCAGCAGCAGCAGCAGCGGCATAGACCCGCAGCTGTCAGCCTGGCTGGCCGCCAGCCAGCAGCAGTTTGATGCGCTGCTGGCGCTGCTGCAGCAGCAGCATGTGTCACGGCTGTCGTGGCTGCAGGAGGCTCCTGCTGCTGCATCAGCAGCTGTGTGGTGGCCCTTCACTCAGCACGCCAAGCTGCCTCACGGGTGCGTGCATTGATGGTGCATTGATGGTTGACATCAGCAGATGCCTGCATGGAGCCTAGGCTGCCCTGCTGACGCCAGCACAGCCTGCCTGCATACTTGAGCAGCAGCAGTGGCAGTCAGGCCTGCATGTATGCAATCGTTGTGTGCTTGCAGCTGGAGTTCTCCGGCACCGACGGGGGTCTGAGCCTGTGCCTGCTGTTGGCTGTGCTGGCTACATGCTGCGCGGCCTGCATGCTGCAGGGAGGTCACTGTAGTGGAGGGCAGGTCAGGAGAGGACTGGATGGTCTACAAGCACCACACAAGCAGCAGCGGCAGCAGTGAAGCAAGCAGCAGCAGCAGCAGCAGCCCTGTGCTGGCGCACCTGCACGATGCTGCCAGCAGTTGGTGGACGCAGACTGCTGCCAGCAGCCAGCTGCAGCTGGAGGTGGCGCGGGCAGTGGCAGCAGCAGCGGGCCGCTACATGCACGTCATGTGGCCCCAGGTGAGCCAGCAGCTGTGGCTGCAGCAGTGTACAAGCAGAGGCTGGCATGTAGCGACGGCTGGCCCACCATGAGACTGCTGTGCAGCTATGTTATTTGCTATGGTTCTGCTGTGCTTGTTCTTGCAGGCGCGATAGGTGCTGCGCAAGCAAGCCTGGCAAGTTGCGTGTGGTGTGCTGCTGCAGGTTGCGCATGCGCCCGGGCTGGAGTTGAGTCATGCGCTGCTGTCGGGCCCACTGGGGGCGGGCTGGGCCAGCAGGGTCTTCTTCAGTGATGACGGCAGCACTGCGGTGAGTTGTGCAGACAGCTCAGTGCTTTGCAATCAGGTGTAGCAAAAGCAGGTGTAGCCAGATAAAAGCTGCTTTGCATGCGCAAGTACAGCTCGATGCTGCAGGTGATCCCAGAAACTGTCTGGACACAATACATTGTACACTCTGGGCTGCAAACACTGTTGTGCGCTGTGCTGAGCATACAGATGCAGAGTGCTTGTATGAACCACTAGCAATTTCTGATCCCTTTTTAGAGTCTCCGCTTCTCAGTTCTGAACTGAGCTGCACAGTTGCACCACAAGGTGGCGTAGGCATCAGCCGGCTTGTGGGTAGCACCGTGAGTGAATCGCTGCGCTATATTTCTAAACATTTGTGCGCTGGGTGAACGCCCTTGCAGGTTGAGGTTGCGCTGAAGATGGCGTTCAGGAAGTTCATGACGGACCACGGCCTGCTGACGCAGCAGGACGGCAGCCCCAGCGACACACGCCTTGAGGTGCGCGGTGTCCCGGTTGTGCTGTTGTGCTTGCCTGAAGAGCAGTTGGGTGTGGCTATTTGGGCTGATGTGTTGGTTGGTGTCCATCTGTTGTCTGGGTGTGCAACATGCAGGCATGGCCCTGCCTAGAACTCCATCAGTGGCAAATATGCATGCACATGCTGAAAGAGAGCATCACTTGCAAGGTTGCACGGAGTTCGAGTTGTCTGCATTGCATCATGCATGCGCTGGCATTGCTTGTCACCCTGGCAGCGCACACCTTGCGCTTGCATGCAGGTGCTTGCGCTGCACAACTCCTACCACGGCGACACGGTTGGCGCCATGGACTGCGCAGCGGCCAGCGCCTTCAACGGCCGCCTGCAGACGCCCTGGTACAGCGGCAAGGGCTGCTTCCTGATGCCGCCCTACCTGCAGCTGCAGCAGGGCCGCTGGCGCCTGCAGGCACCCGACTGGCTGCAGCAGCAGCAGCAGCAGGCTGGCGGCAGCGGATGGTCCTGGGGCAGCAGGCAGGAGGCGTTTGACCTGGGCAGCCGCAGCAAGTACGCAGAGCGGCACGCTGCAAAGTCACCATTACTGCTGTGCTGCTGTGTGGTATGGCAGATGCTTGCAGGAGCGCCACAGACAGCTGACGCACTGCTTGTACTGCGGGCGCCATTAACATGCCTGAAGAGCATGCTATGCTGGCATGCTTCGCACATCAACATTATGCTCTGCTGTATGCTGCTGCTACCAACAACCCACCTCAACGCTGCTTCTGCTCCTCACTGCCTTGCCATTGGTCTCAAACAATGTTCCAATACCAGCCCTGGCCTGCAGCAGCTGTACGCGCAGCACATCACGCAGCAGGTTGAGCAGCACGAGGCCGCGCAGGGGGTGGTGCTGGGGGCGCTGCTGATGGAGCCGCTGCTGCAGGGAGCTGGCGGCATGCTGCTGCCTGACCCACTCTTCCAGGCGACACTGGTGCAGGTGCGCACTGCAGTGCAGCTGTCTGGTCCATTGGTGGTGCTGGCCACAGTACAGCAGACGGCTGCAGAGCCAGCTGCAGCAGCTCTGGCTTCCTGACCCGCAGCTACATTGTGACCGCAGCAGCATCCAGCAGCGGAACAGCACGTCCAGTGCATGTTTGAAACTAATGAGCCAGCTGCGTGCTTGATTTGGATTGGTGCTGCTGGCTGCCGCTCAGGTGCAGGCAGGCACTGCAGCCAGCCCAAGCAGATGAATGTTGGTGTCCTGTTGGATGTGTATATTCACATGTTTAGGCTGCGCAGGCTACTGCAGCCTTGTATGTGCGTATGCGTATCTTCATCTTCAAGCACTGGCACAACCTGGCAATGGTGTGCTGTGCGATGCCTGCAGGTGGCGCGTGCGCGCAAGATCCCCGTCATCTATGACGAGGTCTTCACTGGCTGCTGGCGCCTGGGTGCACCCACAGCAGGCGCACTGCTGGGCCAGGCCCCCGACATTGCCTGCTACGCCAAGCTGCTGACTGGCGGCGTGGCGCCACTGGCAGTTACACTGAGCAGTGAGGCGGTGTTTGACGCCTTCAAGGGGCCCACCAAGGTGTGTGATGGCCCCCACATCACGCGAGTTCAATCTTTCGTCTGCAGTCGCATGCTGTACAGGCTTCCAATGTGCCGTACAGCACTCTGACGCACCACTGCACACACGTTTCAAGCAGCCAGTTGTATACGCAGATTGCTGCTGCAGCATAGCTTTTGTGTCCTTGCAGCTCACAGCTGTAACCGCCTGCCATGGTGGCGCGTGCAGGTTGAGGCGCTGCTGCATGGCCACTCCTACACTGCCTACCCCCTGGGCTGCGCTGCTGCCATGGCCAGCCTGGCCATACTGCAAAACCATGCCCTAAACCCCAACCTCTGCACACCAGCAGCACCAGGCCGCTGCCAGAAGGCCCTTGCCAGCAGCAGCAGCAGCAGCAGAAATGAGGCAGCTGGCGCTGCTGGACAGGCAGCTGACTGTACAACAGCGCAGCAGTGCAGCTGCAGCGAGCCATGTGGGCAGCTGCTGCCCCAGTGGGATGATTCAGCAGCAGCAGAGCTGAGTCATCACCCACGTGTGAAGGGAGTCGTGGTGCTAGGGTCGGTGCTGGCAGTAGAGTTAGCAGCAGTAGGGGCAGACGGTCAGCCTGTGAGTGAGGGGTATGGCAGCAGCGCAGCAGTAGATGTAGTGACAGCATTGAGGGCTAGGGGGGTGGCTGCGCGGCCGCTAGGGCCTGTAGTGTACTGCATGCTGACGCCTACAACAGACAGGGCCGTGGGTGTATGGTGGCTGCAGCAGCTGCGTCAGGTGTTGGACTTGGAAGACGTGTGGGGCTCCTCAGGCAGTGACGGCGTTATTGTATGAGCGTTTAGTGGGAAGACTGGATGCGAGACGTACATGGTATGCGTCTCTGAAGACATTGATTTCCTGCAAGCCAAGGGGGCTTATGTTCCTGGCATGCCTGGGCATGCTGCAACCTTGGACAACTGCCATATGCTCTTCGTGGTGGCAGGCAGCAAGTGAGGGTGCTGAAGCTCAGGATCGCCGGAACCTCCGCTTAGCTCGTCATGTTGACTGCCCAAGGTCATCTTTGGGCCTCAGCCAGCCTGCTGGGTGCTGATCTGCGTGTGTTGTCATGTCACCCCAGCTGCCACGACAGCTCACAGGCGCAGCAGCATACAAACGAAAGTGCCCGCTCATAATTATCTGAACCGTTTGGCCATGATCCTTGGGAAGAGCTGATGCTTCTGGACAGGCACACCGAATTGAACGTATGCGATCGTGATGGTGCCACGCTGGCTGCCAGTTGCGCTCTCTGCAGTGATAGCATCCGCTGGAAGCATCATTTTCAAGCTGATAACAAGTAGCAGCGATGCTGAGGCCAATGATGATCGTGCAGGGCAGCAGCCAACAGTAGTACACAAAACTGGCAGCCTAGCCTCTGCTAGTGCAGACGAGATCTCCATTGTATCATACAACGTACTAGCCGATGTGTTTTCGAAGAAGCTGACGTACGCTGATGAGTCCTTGCTGGACTGGCGGGAGCACAGGTGAACCACTGTGCTTGCTGCTGCTGCTGCTGCTACTGCTGCCACTGCTGCTTCTGCTGCTGCTGCTACTACTACTGTTGCTGCTGCTACTGTCCTTCATATTGCAGCTTGCTGCACAAGCAATTGGCAGTTCGACTAGAAAGGCGTGAAACACATCTGCTGTGCTGCAGGTGGCCGCTCATCCAGCGGCAGATCAGCGCCTGGAGTGCAGATGTGGTGTGCCTGCAGGAGGTGGACGTGGTGTGGTGAGCTGCAGCCAGCTGGCTAGGCTGCGCAGCAGCTCAACTGCATGCTTTGGCCGGCAGTTTCTAACTTTGCAACACAGCAGATGGATACCAGTGCGTTGTTGCTGTACTGCATCGGAATGTCTAGTAGGTTTGCTCGCAGTGTGCTGTGGTGGCGGCATGGTAAGCTGGCCCACCAGCACAGCTAACACTCCACAAGCTGCTGCAGCTTGATTGTGTTAGTTGCCCACAAACTGCTGCATCTTGGTTGGATTTGGAGTTAACACGTAGGCCGTGTGCCATCTTTGCATGACCGCACAGGTTGAATGCCGTGCAGCTCAAAAATGATGTCAGTGTACCAAAGTAGTAGGCAAGACTTATGTCAAGCTGTGTATACCTATGCTGCCTTGCTGCTGCTGCTGCTGGTGGTGTGATGGCTGGCCAGGTTGTCAGAGTACCTGGCATTTGCTGCTGCAGCTGGCTACGCAGCCATACACCAGGACACCAAGGGCAAGCAGGTGCGCAGCAGCGGTGTGCAGCTTTGACCAGCGGCAGCGGTACGGCAGGCGGCAGCCTGGGGGACAGCAAGCAGCGCAAAACCTCCCCTGACCATCACAGCAGCATGTGTTTCACGCTGCAGCTGTTGGTGTGGTGCTTGTGAGCATACTGCAGGCATCTGGTACGCTACCCGCCACATTGGACGGCACCTGCTGGCCTTGATCTCTGTACTGCCCCAACCCTTCACCACGACCCATGTGCCACAGGTGGTGTGCATGACGCTGTTCCGGCCCTCCAAGCTGCAGCTGTGGTGGCAGGAGTCGCGCAGCAGGACGCTGCTGGCTGCGTTTCTCTTTGCAGACTCCAGCGACGCCACGCAGGCACTGTACGTGGCCAACGTGCACCTGGAGGGGAGCCCGTACAAGCCACAGGAGCGGCTGGCACAGGCAAGCGATTGACATTGCTTCGTGCGCTGCCAGTTGTATCACTTGGATGGCAGCGACCGCCATGTGTTTCCGTTGCTGTGGCACTGCTGCAGTGCCATGCCTTGTGTGGGCATCTCTGGTAGCTAGTTTGACGTTGCACTTTGCTCCTGCAGGCGCGCAGTGCCTTGTCATCGCTGCAGAAGCACCAGGCCAGCCAGGGCCTGCCCCCCGAGGAGTGCCACGTGGTGGTGGCTGGCGACTTCAACAGCAGCAAGGCCGAGGCTGTGGGGCGGCTGCTGACCAGCGGCTGGCTGCCAGCAGGCTACACAGAGGCACACCTGCCCCAGGTGTGTCGTGAGGTTGGGGTGTGGGCGCTGTGAGGGCTAGCTGAGGGCTGGCTGAGGGCTAGCTGAGGGCAGCGGCTTTGAAGGGCTTACTGTGGTTAGCATCTTCACTTGCATCATGGCACGGATGTGACACGCAGAAGCACGGGATGCCGCTGGACTGTACGTACGACTCACTGCAGCTGTGTGTGCCCTCTTGGTGAATGGCGCTGTTGAGGTTGTGGCGCTCCTGTAATGCCAACTGCTGGCCCATATGCCTTTGCAGCTGTGCTGTGTCAGGCTGACAGGCTGACAGGCTGACGTGTTTTCTGAGTGCTGCAGGTGCGTGTGGTGCCTGAGGGGGGTGATGACGCCAGCCAGCCGTACCTGCTGGCCGATGCCTACGCAGCACGGTCCCTGCCCTTGACACGCAAGGTGGGCAGCAGCAAGAGCTGGGCAGCTGCATGCATGCAACGCAGCAGCTGCTGCTGCAATTATGATTGGATGGGCGGTGGCACATGCGGGATTTGCAAAACCGCGCAATGGCAGTGTGCAGCATGTTGTCTGTTAGTGCATGGAGGGGACGCTGCAAGCATGCTCAGCAGCATCTGCTATGGTGCAAACATCCTTGATGAAACCGGTTTTACCTCACAATTGCTTGTGCCTGCAGGTGCCACAGCTAGAGAGCAGCCTAGACTGGCTGTTTGCGTCCGTGTCGCTGTCAGTCACTGCGCTGCTGTGGCCGCTGGACCCCGCACTGCCAGCAGATCGGCGGCTGCCACACAGCAGGACAGGCCTGCCCAATGCGCAGCACCCGTCAGACCACCTGCCTATCGGCGCCAAGCTGCGTTGCCTGCCGGCAGGCGTGATGACTCAGCAGCAGGAGCAGCATGCGGAGTGAGTGATGTGATCTGCATTCGCATCTGCCTGCCGATGGCTCAGTTGCATTGTGCAGTGTATGGCGCTGCTCTCTGTGTTCTTGGTTTTGTGCTGATGTTCAGGATGTTTGCATGCTGCATTGAAGGCTCAATGAGCATGTTGGTACTTCTGGTGCTGTGCATACCTGCCAACTGGCAGTTGGGACTGCACGTTCAAGTTGCGGTGAATGCATCAATTGCAGTACTGGCTGCTGCTGCATTGCGCAACAGTCATGTTCCAGATTGATCATCACGCCTTCCATGAGTAACCTACGATCAATTAAAAGATTTTTCTACTGGAGATTGCGAAAAATTCATAGAACTGAGGGAGGCCACGAAGGGCGGGAATAACAGTTGGCTCCCGGCGACGTCATAAGAGCCAAAACCCCCCGAGAAACGTGGGCCACAGATCTGCTTGCTCCATGCCTATATATAGCATCAATTTCTATTGCCTTAGATAAGGATTTGCGATCGGTATCAGCGAGTCGCAGAGTGATCTGCCCCAGGTCCAGAGCGCAGTCGCGAACCAGTATGGCACCGTTCATCATGCGATACGTTGCTCTTTTGCTGCTCTTTAGTAGCTGCCTTGTAACCGGCAGAGAGCTGCAGCAGAGCAGCACGGGTGGCTCAAGTAAGTTTGAATCAACTTCAGCTCCGCCACCGGGGTCGCGCTCCTTGCCTTCACAACGATACCTGCATGGGTATTATGCTATGGAGAAAACACAGCAGTTTCACATACATGATCGTGCGCAGCCGTGCAGCAGCTGGTCAGGATTCCAGTGATCTATGCTATTGTCTGCTGCTGCTGCTCAGCAGCAACTTTTGCAGGTTTCCTATATGTGTGTGTGTTGACATTCCACAAAAGGCATGTCATAGAGTAACCTGTGATGCCTGTTGTTTTGCAGCTGCTCAGGCCCTCTCCAAGAGTGTTGCTCTTGCTGGTGATGGTGGCAGTGCCCAGGCTAGCTCAGCAGCAGAAGCGATCATTCAGGGATCAGGCGCAGCATCTGCAACAGCTGTGTCCCAAGCCTTCGCCACAGCAGCCCGCAGAAGTGAGTGCTTCATGCTGAGAGGTAGCCGAACCTTCTGTTGTGCAGTCTGCGTGTGTGGTTGACTGTCAAAATTGTTGCATGCACCTGGGTGCCAGGCATTCGTCGCAAAGTGGGATGAGGTGTGCACTGCTGCTGCCGCCGCTGCTGTAGATGCATCACCAGCAGCTCAAACAGTTTGTGTGCAAAAGTTATCAGCATACAGTACCATGCAATGACAGGCAAGTGCTCCTTTGTTCTGCCCTGCCTATGCACACCGCTGCTGCTGCCCTCCTGCTGCCACTGCCAGACAAGGCTGGCGCCGCGCAAGCTGCCGCAACAGCCATCTCCAGAGCCGCATCAACAGGCAAGACAGCTGCTGTCGCCTCCTCCCTGGCTGAAGCTGTGAGCACTGGCGGCTCTGCAGTTGCGAGCGCCGTGGCAGAGGCCATTGCCACCAACGTCAAGCAGGGCAACACAGCGGCGGCAGCAGATGTGAGTGTGAGCAGGCTGGTGTGCATTACTGCGCTCGTAGCATCACCCAATCTGTGCTGCCGCTGCCAAATGGGGTCTACAGACAGCAGCCGCATGTGTTCGGCATGCTACTCTGTAGAGTACATGCAAGTGTGTTACACCATGCTTGCAGAAACACGCAGGCTAACCTTTCGCTGGGCATCTGCATGCACAGGAATGGTGCTGCTGCAAGCGCTGACCATGCTGGCTGGCTCTGCTTCAAATTGCTTTGAACTCTGCTGCCCCACCGCTTCTGCAGGCCATTGCCTCCGCCACCAGCAGCGGCAAGGGCCAGGCCATCGCTTCCGTCCTGGCAGAGGCTATCTCCAATGGTGGCACTGCGCAGGCTACAGGTGCGGCCATTGCAGAGGTATACGGCAAGGACAAGGGTGGCGTGACTCTCGCACTCGCTGATGCTCTGTCCATTGCCAACTCTGATGGGGCCAAGACTGGCGTCGCTGCTTCTTCTGTGGCTGAGGTGAGAGCAGTTCCGGTATTTCATATAGAGTGGGAGTGCACAGAAGCATGGATTTGGGGGGCGTCCGATTGGGTCGAACGGATGGTGCTGTGTGTTGCGGGCCCCATGCACATCATGCCATGCATTCGTTTGCCGAACGCGCAACTTCTTGTCATGCAGGTGCATGCCTGTGCATCATGCCATGATGGCAGCACAATCATCACAAGATTATGTGCTGCATGAATTGCATTATGTTCGCCCTCTCACTGCCACAACAACTGCCCCCCCCCTGGCCGGTACCGCTGCTCTGCAGGCGCTGGCATCTGGTGGTGGCAAGTCTGAGGCCTACTCCTCTGCCATCGCCTCTGCTGTGTCTCGTGGCGGTTGTGGTGCGGTGTCCAACGTGCTGGCTCAAGCCCAGGCCATTGCAGAGAGCAGCGGCAGGGGCGACACGTTTGCCGACTCTCTGGCCTCAGCATCCGCTGAGGCTGCAAGGTGCCCACGCCTGCCTAACTGCGCTGATGACAGGACAGCACGCTACTGCTGCACTGATGTCAGGTGGGTAAATGCCTTGCTGATGCTGATTGTTCAGTCATTTCTTGAGAATGTGGCACTGGTATGCATTGACGCTGCCAGCGGTTGCGTAGTGTAGTGCAGGCAGTACGTCTGCAGCTTGTGCAGCTTCTGCAGGCAGTGCCACTGCTGAACCTGGCACGTGCAGCGCAGATGCACAGCATGCATGGTGCCGTGTCAGCAGCACAGATGCAGTGCAGCAGCAGGATGGCGGTTGTGTGCAAAATGGCTGCTAGCGTGCATATCTGTCTGTACGCACCTGCTGCCTGGACTGCAGGCGGTGCACTTGGACCAAGTACAAGGACACTCCCGTGGTCTGGCAGAACCCCTTCAACAGGAACCAGTACTGCGGTTGTAGCTCCCCACAGCCTGCGCCTGCACCTGTGGCGCCTGTGCCCATTTAGGCTGAGCGTGCGGCCCCCGCATCTGCTAAGCCGTGATTGTTACCACTGTTCAGCAGCCTTGTGATATTTGTTATACATCATTGCAATCCTGCAGTGACTGTGAAGGTGGGGAGCACTCATGCTAGGCTAGTTTGCTTTGTATGCTGCAACCAGGAAAGCGCCTGTCACCAGCAGTGATGTGGCTACGGTGCACAGAAATTGTTATGCGTAGATTTGCACATCATTTTGTATAGACTTGTGCACACTTGCGTAGTAGAATGTGTGCGCTGCAATATGCAGGGATGCTGTGTACGGTGTGCACCGACATGTAGCTAGCAGCAATCTGATACATTTTCCTACAGGCTTGTTTCTGCATGACGTGAGGCTCTGCATGATGCGAATCTGTGACAGCATTTTGGTCACATAGTGGTTATGCAAAGAATGATATGGCATCAGGCACCTGCACTGACAATGGAAGTGCGGCAACCGGATCGAGGAGTGCGTGCGGTGATATTGCAAATGCGGTGCATATTGGCAAACCTATTACTAGTAGTTCATGGTTGTCACAAATGATTCTGAAGCTTCAAGTGAATGGGTGACCACGATGGAGATTCCACCCATGTGCGATCATTGTACAGTGTGAATACAATGATGTGTCATTTGCAAAGGTAGGGCAGACGCATGGGTAACTGCTATGTGTTCCTTTGTATATGCGATGGGAAACTGGCAACTGCGTATGTGTATGTGATGATGCATGAGAACAAGTACGGCGTGATGAATGCTCATCACCTATCTAGATCCATTGCCGGCAACTGACAAGAGCAGTGCCAACATGGCGTAGAGCTTGTAACAGTGCCACTGCAGCGGTATGGTGGGAGCCCTGCTTTGCATGCTGCCTTTTCCAGTACCGCAAACTCTTTACTGCAGCTGAGTCAGCGCCACACATCAGCAATGCTGCTAAATGTCTTGCCAATGAGTCATTGTTCGGGGTCAATAGGTGTTGTCTTCTGTGTAGCAGCAAACTTCGCTGCTACACAGAAGACAACCTTGAAGGCTGCAAGCAGGACAGCTGCTGCAGGGTAACGTGTTCCAACAGCAGCCTAGGCAGGCCTGCTCCAGCTGCACAGCCCTGTTTTTTACCTGCCCAAACTTTGGGCGGGTCAGCAGTACTCTTGCTGCACCAGATTGCCAAAGACGGTCTCCGCACCTTTGTTACCAGCCCACATCCGAGTTGCATGCTGAAATAAAGTGGCATCAAATCCTGTTCCTGCCCAAAACATGTCAGCACACCCTCTGCACAGCACATGCAGCCCAGCCTGCTGCATCTACTAGATGCAAGGTAGTACCTTGCTCACGCCGCAGTGGGCCAAGTCAGTCTCTCACACCGCATAGTGGGCAACTGCGTAGTGCGCAACGCACTTGAGGTGCTTTGAAAATCACAGTAACGCAGCGCCCCGCACCAGATACACAACCCGTGGGCGCACAACTAACGGGAACAGCACACGCAGTTGAGCTGCACCCAGCAGCAATGCAAATGCCATCAACCAGCTAACCCTCAGGATCATCCTTCACTCGCACCGCATGCGCTGGCGCTGCAGCCCAAGAGCTGCCCTGCCCACGCTGCTGCTCGCTCACCAGCAGCACATCTATCTGGCCAGCCAAAAACGCCTGCATCAAATCAGCCTCACTTTCACCTGCTGCTGCTGCTGCTGCATGGTCACCACCTCCAGCCTCACCCTCATCATCAGCAGTCAGGTCAAGAACCTCTTCCACATCACCTGCTTCATGACCACCTGCTGCTGCTGCTGCTGCTACTGCGCCCCCACCCACTCCAGCCAGCCGCTGCAGCAGTGTGGGCATGTCTGGCTGGGTGACCTGCCTGGTCTCCCACAGCTGCAGGCAGCGCAGCGCACGCAGCAGCACCACAGCTGCTGGGCTCTCCACAAAGCTGCCTGCTTGGTCTGCAGCCTTGCGCTTGCCACTGTGCTTGATGTTGCTGCAACTACCTTGAGGCTGCTGCTGCAGCTGTACCAGCAGGCCTTGCAGGCTTGGCGCTAGCACCGGATAGTGCCGCTGCACAATATCTGGCACCTGTACCACGGCAGGTCGTGCCCTGCCGCTGCGGTTGGCTCTGCCTGACAGCATCTCTGCTTGCCCAGGCAGCAGGTAGTGGCTGACCAGCTGTTGCAGTTCTGCTGCGTCAAAGGGCTTGTCTGCCAGCTGCCAGTACTGCAGATGCTGCTGGCTGGGCAGTGCCCCCAGCTCCTGCTTCACCAGCGCGACCTAGGCCAGCAGGACCTAGGCCGTGAGCAGCACCAGCGCTGGCAGGTGCTGCTAGTAGCGCTATCGGTTCCTGCGCCTGCCGCTGCCGCTTCTGCTGCTGCTGCTGTTCCGCGCGTTGTGGTTGTTGCTGCTCACCTTGCTGCACCTGCGGCATGCTGCTGCTGTGCAAGAGCTGATTTGCCATCTGCCGCTGTGCTTGCATGTCGGCTAGTTGGTGCTGCAGGTGCAGAACCTGCTGCTGCAAGCCAGCTGCATGCGCCTCTGCTGCAGCCAGCTTGCTCTCACTGGCAGCAAGTTGCTGCCTCAACTCATCTGCCTCAGCCTGCGATACCGCTGCCACATGCTGCTGCAGCTGCTGCAAGCTAGCTGCTTGCGCCTCTGCAGCAGGCTGCGGCTTAGCCAGCTGCAACACAGCGTCCACCGACACCTTGCGCTCCTGTGGCCCTGGCTGGCTCCGCAGCAACGCATAAGCACGAGCAAGCCGATCACTGTTCTTGCCTGACGGGAGGCCCTGCGCCAGCAGCAGACAGACAGAGTTGCGGATGCAGGCAAGCCTGCTGCAACGTTAGACCGGACAATGCATAGCTGCCTACAAGCATTATGTGATAGAACCAAAGACAGCATGTGCAAAAGCACAGCAAGGGTGAAATGCTTGCTCACAGTGCCATGCATAACCATATGACGTGCTGCTGATGAATGTTTCAGCTATTGCAGTACTGATAACATGTTGCCTGTTGCTGCTCACCAACTGCTGTGACATAAACCATAGTAGAGCGCCACTGGCCTGTGGATCGCCCACCCGCTGCTGCTGCTGCTGTTGTTGCTGCTGTTGTTGTTGTTGCTGCTGCTGCTGCTGCTGCTGCTGCTTCTGAATGTGTTGCTGTTGTTGCTGCAACTGCTGCTGCTTTCGCTGCTCTTGCAGGCTATTAGGCAGACGCAACATCAGGCTCAAAAGGCAGGCAGCCACAACACACAATACTGAGCAACAGGTACACAGAGTGTGCTTACCGCTCCAGCAGGAAAGTTGCTCCCACTCTTCTCCCTCTCCAGCAGCGTGATTCGTGCCCGCAGCACGTTGGTGGCCTTGTTGACCTTAGCAAACTGATCTGTTGTTGGTGTTTGGCCTGAAACCCCTCAATGCCCTCAAGTTTGATAGCTTGTCTCTGCATGATTTCTCATCACAGTTGACATATCCAGGAAAAGAGCAGGACAGCTGCTGCAGCTCCTCCCCGCTGAGAGTGTTCAGGTCCAGTTCCCAAGCGTGCTGCGGTAGCAGCTCATCAGCAGGGCGATAGATTCTGCCTACTACTGCCTCCAGTGTCTCCATCTCCATGCCGCAGAGTTTCGAATACCTTATTGAACTAATCTTTGAGTGAAGATGGTCATAAGGCCCTTGCACGGCCTGGGCTGGGCTGCATCATCTCAAAAGCAGGCCAAACACAGCACGGCACGAGGGCAGCATGGCGCTCTGCTCAACCACCCAGACGCACACCATATCAGCTACGATGTATCTGCACACGTTTCCAGCTTTGATCACGAAGTCTGACCAGTTACCACAGCTCAAAGTGAGGTGCCTAACAGGCAGCACAGGCCTGCAGAGACAGCACGGTTGAACAAATGAACACGTGCCTGGCGACCCAAAACATGTTGTGGACCAGTGCGCACCGTTCACGCCATGTTCCGCGGGTGGGCTTGGTTTCAGGGTTGCGTCATTTGAAATTCACGTTTGCCGCTTGCGGTTCGTCTTTGACAGTGTGTCTGTGTGTCCGGCGAGTAACCCGACATCTTGACGTTTAACAGGCGTACCAGAGTCTTATAATTTGATTGTGCTGACCCATTGAAGCCAACGTAGGACGGGTTGCAAGCCTTTGGGTGACCCAGCATCATCCCGACTCCCGCTGCAGCACCTGCTCGCCATACACTGTAAAAGTAATAGCAGCACCCAAGCAGCAAGGCATGCAGTGACACCCTTCCCCTGCATGCAAGGCTGCTCACTCACGCAAGGCTGCGCACGCAAGCAAGGCTGGCCTGACCCACTGTAATGCGCCACACTGTATGCAGGCTGCGTGGCACAGGCCCTTGTTGCTCCTCAAACTTTCTTGCTGCTTGTACGACATGCTTGGAGGCCCCGAGATCGTTGCTTTGCCAACGCAATGATTTTGTTGTGACATCTGCTGTCACCTGGTACCAGGAGTCTGCTGCCGTGAATCAATCATTGAATGAGCTTTTGTTTACAGCTGCCGCACCTGCTGTAGCGGCGACCGCAGAAGAAGGCCGGACCCGTTGCCTGCCGGGCAGGCTGCAACCAGTGCAACCCTACCCACAGTGCAACCCTACCCACAGGCCTGTGCAGGCCTCACCATCATGATCATCATGATGGCACGTGACGTGCACACGCACGATGCGCGTGTTGCAAACCAAACCAAACTTTGGTGCTCGGAGCAACACTGCACAATACAACTGCTGCTTACGAGTGGCAAGCTGCAACTCAGTTCGAGACAGCGTAAAGTGCTCAGCACACAAAGCCTTTCACACGGAGTGATAATCCCTCTCAATGAGAACTATGTTATTATCATCATCATCATCATCATCAAATTACCAGATCAAGCCATGAGAACTATGTTATGTGCGTCGGCGGCCTGGATCTGAAAGGCAGCAGTGCTGCTACCTGTCAAAACCAAACAAACCATGCAGATATCATACGTCGCACATAACACAAACACAATCAATTTTGGATTGCTCAATTCCTGACTGCTGTCTGGTGACAAAGCAACCTAGACTCTGCGTTCCTGTCCGCAGCCAGTTATAGTCCTACCCAACACACAGCCTGACCGCAAGGCAGGCCTCGGTGAGACACACGCTATAGAAACCACGCAGCCAGCACAATAGCCAACTGAGTATAACTGCGATGCACAAATGCCTGCATGCCTTGCTGCTTGGTGCTGCTATTACTTTTACAAATACTCTGACGGAGATTATCATGGTGATGACTGTGAGCAGGGTGCACCCGCGAGCCAGGTTCAACCTGCTACAGCAGCCTAACAGCCAAGCTGAGCCAGTGGCAAGAGCCTCAATGATTGCTGTCTGCACTTGGCCAAGCTGTCGCAGCAGACAGTGTCATGCATTTGAATGTCTGCAAATAAACCTAACACAACCCTAGACCTGATTCTATGCATGCAGCTGGGTTTGTACAACCTGCGCAATTGTAATATAAGCATGCTCATCCGTTGCCATTGTGCACCTGTGCTACTTTATTCTCTGCTGCGTGTCATATGACAGTGTAAACATGCTAAAATCGACACAAGTTTTGACAGGCAACACCTGAACAGCACTTGGCTATGCTCTAGTTGCAAGTAGCACCCAACCATGTATGCTGCTCATATAACCCTCGACCCTAAACCATTTTCTGATAGCCCATAAAACTTGCAGTCCTTCACATACTGTGATGCTTCTGACAACCAACGTGCCTCGATGCAACAGGAACGCTCTAAAGCAGTCTGGTTCACCCATGTTGTGCTACTTGCTGTACAACATGTGCGGCATTGAGCATTGCACACCGTACGCCAGGGAACTTGGTGCAAACGCCTGTCAACTCCCTAGCACATCACGCACACCACAACAGCCCTCGACCGGTCAGGATCACCAAACCACACAACACCACAGATCACATGCAGTGAATCTGACTGCTCAGAATGAAAAGTCCCCACAGACCCCACCTGACGTGGCTGACTGAGCAGTACTACACAAAGCAGCACCAAACAACGCAGCACTGCCCTACATCATGCCCGATACATACAACTGACAGCTTGACCCTACCAAGAACACATCGACGAGCTTCCCCCGATGCAACAGCCTGCAGCCATTCAAACAACCAAAACAGTGAACTGCCCACGCCCACCAGCATAGCCAACACATCACACGTTTGTGTGTGCACAAAACGCATGTGCACTGCTAGCTTATCGCCGAGACCATCACACACACTCGTTGCCCCAAGCATCTTCCTAGTGTGGGCCCTGTGCCCCTGGCCCTGCTGTACCACTTGCAACAGCAGCAGCAGCGGCATCCTCAGCTGTAGCTGCACTTGCATGTGCTGCCGCTGCTGCTGCAGGCGTCTCTGGTGCATCCACAGCAGCCGCCGCCACCGCAGCAACAGCACTGCCGGCTACAGCCATTGCTGGCTGCGCTGCTGCACCCTCCTGCTGCTGCTCCTGCTGCTGCTGCTGCTCAACCTCTGCTTCAGCAGCCTCCTTTCCCCCTGTACTACTTCTACCCCCACCAGCAGCAGCAGCAGCAGCGGGACTCCCTGCATGCCCTTTAGCAGCAGCAGTGCTGGCAGCAGCAGCAGCAGCAGTGCTGGCAGCTGGCGGCCCCTGCCTGCTGCGCAGCACGCCAATGATGACAGCAGCACCCCCCGTGAGTGCAGCCTCGGGGCACAGCACCAGATCATGTGCAGGCAGCTCCACCAGCAGCGCGATCTTGGTGGACGACAGGCTGTGCAGCACAGCCATGTGGTCGGGCGTGCAGCTGGGCGCCGGCGAAAATATCATCGGCTCATTCTGCAGCAGCAGCAGCAGCAGCAGTGGTCAACTTGTGGTATTGGTGGTGGATAGGGATACCCAGACATCTGTAGGCGGCTGTGCAGCCACATCAGAGCAGGGGTGTGCCATTTTCGTCTTTTCAGCGCTTGAAACTGCAGCAGTGCAAGCCATGCAGTCGACATGTTACATAACACGATATGAAACAACTTGTTATTCTCACCTGCGCCACGTCCACCATGATCTCACTCCGCAGCTGCTTTGCTGTCACCACCAACACATCAGGCAGCAAACCTGCCACCTCTGGTGCCAACTCCCCTGCCACTGCAAACAGCTGCACAAGCCCTGCGCCCTCCCCTGAACCCTGAATTGCAGCTGAACCCTGCTTTGCTAAACCCTCGGGTGATGGGTTGGACCCTACACCCTTGGAGTTTAGGGTGCCGGTGGAGGGGGCCACTACTGTAGCTTGCCAGGCCACACGGCTGTCACCGCCTGCTGCTGCTGCTGCACCTTGCTGCTGCTGCTGATTGTCCATTGCTGCTGTCGTGGTACCTGTCACAGCAGCAGCAGCTGGTGATGCTGCTGCTGCTGTTGCTGCTGCTGCTGCTGATGCTTGGATCTTTGAAGGCGTCACGCTGCCACCCCGTGCAGCAGCAGCAGGCTGCTGCAGTGCCTGCTGCTGCGTCACCACCGGCTGCTGAGCTGCAGGACCTGAACTGTGGTGGCCGGTCTTGATCGGGGGCAGAGAGCCTGGAAGATCCGCTGCTGCTGCTGCTGCTGCTGCAGGCACTGCCCCAGCACTGCCACCACCAGAGCTCAGCCTACGTGGTGCAGCCTGCTTCCCTGCCCCTGCCGCCGCTGCTGATAAACCTCCGGCTGCGTCTTTGCTGCCTAAAACGCTGCACGTGCGAAACAGCAAGCTTCCTTGAGTGGCAGCAGCATCAGCAGGCAAGTTGGCAGCAGCAGCAGCAGCAGCAGCGCTGGGGCATGCTGGTGCTCCAGCGCTCGCAGGAATGCTGCTGCTGCTGCCGACCCCTGCTGCTGCCAGTGCTGCTGGGTCTGACAAGCTGATGCCAGCTTGCTGGGCCTGCACCTCAATCTGTGACCGCACCTCTTTCAGATGCGACATGTGCATGTTCAGCTGCGCACTCAGCGCAGCGAGGCCAGCACGCGTCGTGTGGCCCGGCACAGCTCCCAAACCCTGGCTGCCGGCGCTAAGCCCTGAACCCTCCCCACCGCTGAGGTCAGCTAAACCATGCTGGGTCTTAGCATAGCTAGCGCTGCCGTCTCTGCTGAGAGGCAGGTCCAAGGCTGCCGGCCGCGGGCGCATCATGAATTGTACTTTGGCTGTGACACCGCTGCTGCTGCCCTGCTGGGCTGTTCCATCACCTGCTGCTGATGTTGCTGCTGCTGCTGCTTCGTGCCGTTGAACCTCTGTAAGGAATGCCTCGCTGCCCTCCAGGAGTTCAAGCGTCTGCTGGATGCTTTTGTGCCGCAGCGAGCCTGGCTCAGCCAGGACCAGGATACCCACCAGATCAGTGTGCAGCTGCAACACGTTAATAATGCTGCTGACAGCATTGCTTTCGGCAGCTGCCTGCTCGCCAGCTGAGCCCTGTTGGGTAGCTGCTGCTGTGGGTGTTGTCGCTGCTGCTGCTGCTGGTGCTGCTGGGTCCGCTTGCTTCAGCTGCGCAGCTCCTGCTGCTGCTGCTGGTGCTGGTATGATGTGCAGGTTTGGCAGCTGCAGCTTTGGCAGCAGCTGCTCGATCTCACTTCGATCCAAGCCCTGCGGCAAAACAATGACAACTTCCAGCTGCTGCCCCTGCTGCAGAGTGCCAGCAGCACAGCCGCCTGCTGACAGCCGCCGCACTGTTACTTTCGCGCCGACGCTTGTTAGTAACGTCACTGCTGCGGACTGCACAGGAGACAGCTCAGCTGCAGGGTCTACATGTTCACTGGCAGCAGCAGCAGCAGCAACGGCATCGAGACCACTTACTGCTGTGTCCTGCTGCTGCTGTTGGCGCTGCTGCTGTGCAACGAGTGCTGCTGCTGCCACCTGCTGCGCCTGCTGCAGCATCTGCTGCACCAGCGCGCGATCCAATGTGCCGTTGCTGGCAGCGTTGTGTAGCTGCGCCACAAGTGCTGCTGCAAGCGATTGCAGCCTGCCAGGTAGCAACTGCGAAATGCCTGGCTGCTGCTCCAACAGCCGCACTACTGTTGCTGTCGCATCATCACTCAATGCAGCACCGTCGGTCACACTTCCCTTGGGCCCCTTGGTCACACTTTTGAGCGGCACTTGCAGTGCCACTGCCACTGCTCCCTCTGTCGCCTGCACGATCGCTGATTCGTCCAGGCTGGCAAGAACTTCCGACAGTGAATTCACACCCTGAACGCCGCTGTGAACTCCGCCAGCGGCCGCTGGCCTGCTTGCTGCTGCTTGTGCTGCATGAGCTGCCACTGCTGCCGGCAGTGCAGATATGAATGCTGACACCTGCGCCTCACTTGTTATGCCTCGCTGGCGTAACATGCCGCTGATGTGTTCGATCATTCGCGCCTTGTCAGCATCAAATGGAAGCCCTAGCGACTCGATTATTGCTGCTGCTCCAGCGCTGCTGTTGCTGCTGTGCTGCCCCTGCTGCTGCTGTGTGCCACCAGCAAGCAGACTAGCCAGACTGCTGCTGTTGCTGCCACCAACAGGGACTGGTAACCTGCCTCCTCCTGCTGCTGCTGCTGCAGCACCTGCAGGGTCCAAGCTCTGCTGCACCAGCTGCTGCAGCAGCGATACGGCTGACTGGTCACCGCCCAAACTGCCATACTGCTGCTGTTGCTGCCGCAAGGCTGGTGCCAGTGCTGCTGCTGCCTGCTGCAGGCCTGCCATACTGGCAGTACGCTTCACACCATGCTGCTGCTGCTGCTGTTGTTGTTGGTAGCTTGGCTGAGCCAAGCTTGCTGCTGCTGCTGCCAAGGCGTCAGCTATGGATGTTGGCCCCTGCTGCTGCTGCTGCTGCTGTACCGCAGGCACACCAAGGCCAGCCAGCAGAGCCCTGATGTTATCTGGTAAGCCCCTGCTGGGATCTGCCAGTGCTGCCGCCAGGTCTGACAACCCTAGGGCTGGTAGGGTCTGACCAGGCAGCTGCTGCTGCTGCAGGTGCTGCTGCTGTGGATGATAGGGTGCTCCTTGGCTGTAGACCAACTGCTGCTGCTGCTGCAAGCTGCGCAGAAGTGCAGCAATGCTGTCCGGTGTAAGCTGCTGCTGCTGCTGCTGCTTTTGCTGGCGGTTCGGCATTGAGAGTTGTGTGCCTGCTGTTGGTGCTGTGCCCTGCTGCTGCCTGCTTGTTCGGGGCCTCCTGGGCACGAGGTGTAGCGGGATGGGGAAGTCACTGTCGCCATCGTCACTGGCTGCTGCTACAGCTGCACAAGAGAGGCGGGGCAATCAGCAGCACAGCAGACAGAGAGGCAGGTGTGTCAGGGCCTACATGTAGCGGGTTGGCAAAAAACATCCTCACCATCGTTACTTGCTGGTGCCAGTGCTGCAGAAAGGAAGCAGCACAAGAAGAGGCACTAATCGGCATCTGATCGCGGGCAGACAGTGTGTTTTGATGGGAATGTGTGGTAGCAACACGGCGCTACAGCGCAACACCCACCAATGTTGCACCAACACTGCTGCAGCACGCACGCGTACGGTAGCAAGCGCCACAGCACAGCAACATGCCGCTGCCAGACACGCACACCAACTCCGTCACTCCCCTCGCCCAACACTCAGTGCATCCACATCCTAGCAAAAGCAAAACTGCAACACACGCCGCCACCCACCTGCAGCACCACGCTTGCCATTCACTGCACGCTGCCTGCCTCTGCTGCTGCCGCTGCGGCGGTGCCCCGCGGACGCTGCAGCGTTTCCTGCAGGCACCTCCGACGTGCCCAGGCTGGCAAACCACGGCCCTCCTGCTGCTTGCAGGAACTCCTGCCCTGCAGGCTGCTGCAAGCCAAGGTGCCGCTGCTGCTGCTGCTGCTGCTGTAGCAGAGAATTTAGCGCGCCATAGCTGCCATTGCTGTCATGTTGGCGGAGCTGGTGGAAGCTTCCCCTGCCACTAATAGGACTGCCACCCCTGCCACGACTGCTGTTCGCAGCCACAGCTCCTCCTGCAAAGCGGTTGGCGTAACTGGAGTGTGCTGCTGCTGCTGCCTTGCTGTTGGGCTCTGCAGGTGGGGATGCCATCAGCATGAGCAGCGCCTGCGAGGACGCAAAACGCGTGGCAGCAGCCAACCCGTAAACACCTAACGCATTGCTTGTCAGCACCAGTTGTCGTGGCATGGGTGACAGCGGTGGTCAAGCAAGCAGCCGGTGTGGTTTGGCTACACTGCTGCTGGTCGAGGGTCAAGCTGGCAGCAGCCACCACACACACAGCAGCAGCTTGAATTCGGACTCTGTCCTGCTCACCCATCTGCCAGCACCCTGAGTGTACAAGGCACATGTACACTCAGATGCAAGCTGCCGCCAAGATGGCGCCTTGTCAGTGCCGCACAACTTCACAGTGATATTGCATGCACCTTCAACGAGTTCACAGTGGGAACATCCCGCCAGCGCACCTGTGCATCCTCCACGTCTGCCAGCACTCGCTCCACAACGCCCCACGACGCTGCCTTGTCGCTGTCATACAGCTGCCGCGCCTGTGCCAGCTGCTGCAGCACGCTTGCAGGAGTGCTGGCGTCTGGTGTGGCGCCTGAATCTGCTGCTGCCAGCGCTGAGTCCAAGATGCCTCGCACTCTGCACCAGCAGACATAGCATTGGTGGACCAATCGTGAGCGTTCAAACGTGCGTGTGCATGTCAGAATGTGTGCGGCAAGATGAGAACAGGTGTAACAACTTGTATGTATGAATTTCAGAATTGCTCGCAGTTGGCGACTACGTATCTCTCATGGCTCATGCAAAACGCGTGTGTCGTGCAGTAGACTGGCCCAGATCCGCAGGCATTTCGGTTCGGTGACGTACTTTCGTATCCTGACAGGGACTGACGTGACTGCACATGCTGCAATGATACTGGAGCAACACGCCAAGCATGCATGCTTGGAACAGTACCGCACTGCAAACCATAGGGATTGCTGCAGTGCCAACTGCAGCTGAATGGTGCCCACCTGCTGCATAAGACCGATGCTGAACAGCTGGGGTACACAGGAAGGTGAGGTTGCTGCTGGTCTGAGATGTGTACTGCTCTGTACTCTGAACAGAGTCTTGTCGAAACCGAGCCGCACCTGTACTCCTCGTGCTGATAATGGCAATGTCGCAGCTCCGCCAACATGTCTTGCCATCGATCTGCTGCCATGCTGCCCGCAACAGGCGCTGTTGGTTCGACGGGGCGGGGGCGCCTAGCCCTAGCTCCGCCCTGGTGACCGCTGCACAACAGACATATATACGTCAAGATCACCGGTTTATAGCCAGTAACACAACAGCTGGGGACAGCTGCGCATGAATTCAGGTCAGGGACCTCCTGTGTTGCTGATTGCCGACTAGCAGAGAACAGGCAGTCCACGGGTGCCATGTCTTACAGACGTCACGTGTCAGTGAAAGCCATCATCGTGTGCGTATAGCTGAAAGAGTTCGTCCTGTGAACGATGGGTTCCTCCTCAAGCAGCTGAGCAGCAGCTACATAAGCTGGGGGCCAGTTTTGGCTTACCAATACAGATGGTGTCCTAATGCTAGCCTCTGCCTGCTGCAATCCTCGAGCTCCTAGCTGCGTGCGAGGCGAATAGCACTGCTGCGCACATGGAGTTGAGCTGTGGCTACTTGTTGAAGCATAGCGCTAGCGGAATGTTAAAATAAGACTTTGTACATGCTTGACAGAGGTCAAGTGCTTGAGTTGCGAGCGGGGGGCCTTGGGTGACTTTTGCTTGGTCCAGTTCGGGAACATATGGCAGCCTAGATTATCCACAACAAGGGCTCTGGTGACAGCAGGCAGAGCTGGCGTGACATTGCCTGCTTCTGGTGCGGTCGCCACACATGGTCACATAGGTCCCATTCTGGGACTCCTGCAAGCGTTGATCATTTATGTGCCGAATCCTCAATTTCTTAGAAGCAGTTTCTGTTTTGTTACACGTGTGCCACACTTTGGACGATCAGCACTAAATCAACTTACCGTAATCTCAGGAGTTGCATATGCCGAAGTCGCGACATCCATGTGAGAGTGCGCAACGTGATGTGTTTGACTGACACAGCCAGAAGAATTTGAAGAACAGCCTACATCAGCTTAAGTTAGTTGATTAGGTGCTGCCTCTGACTCAGAGTCTGATCATCAAGGCTGTACAACAGCATTCGCTGGTCCGTATCGCAGGGCTTTGCTGCCGTGTTTGTATTCCTTACAATGAAGTTGCTGAATGTGCTCACTGTTAGCCGGTACGAAGCTGGCCTAAGCAGGCACAACCTATCAGCATAACACCTGATGAATTTCCATCCATGAGCGGCAGTGCGCCATGGGTTGGGCCACCTGACCAAACCACCAATCGCAATGCGTGACATCAGCTCCCCTAGTGCGGCACTGCAAACCCTGGGTTGGGTTGTAGAGCAATTAACACACATGCACACGTCAAAGAGGCACGCCGGCAAAAAAATGAAGGCACGCCGGCAGCAACACCTACACTGGCTGCAGTGGTCACGCCTGCCCTGGATGAGTCAACATTCTCTCATGAGCAGGCTGTTAGCCCAGTCGGCAACTATGCTGCTGTACATGTGCTGGTTCATACATATGCATGTATGTCATCAAGTAACCACACACTGCGGTCTACTCCTGCTTTCAACGCTGCAAGAGGAACACCAAATGCCTTGAGAATCGCCGGCAAGCAGTGAGTGCAGGCTGCGCCACGAGCAGCAGCTTCAACACACCGCGCTTATGCACTGCTCTCAGCAGGCTGCTGCCATCACCACCGGCCCGCACCGCCCCGCTGCTGCATTCCCCGCGGTGGCGGAGGCGGCGGCATTCCACCTTGCTGCTGCTGCTGCTGCATCATGTTCATCTGCATCATCATTGCCGCCTGTGCAGCCATCATAGGGTTTGCCATAGGGTTTGGCATGCCAGGCATTCCCGGCATTGGGAAGCCCCCTCCTGGGGGGCCCATATAGCCCGGCATGCCTTGCTGCATTGCTGCAGCTGGCCCCATCATGCCCATCATGTGCTGCTGCATGTCTGCTGGCTGCTGCAGCATGTCAGCGCCACCTGCTGCTGCTGCACCTGGCATACCCATCATCATTGGGTGAGGCCCTTGCTGCATGCCAGCAGCAGCAGCAGCCATGGGCATGCCCGGGGGGCCAGGCAGCGCCAGCACCTGCTGCTGCTGCTGAGCGTCTTGCTGTGGCTGCTGCTGCTCCTGCGGTGCTGGCAGTGCCAGCATTGGCTGCTGCTGCTGCTCCCTGCCGCCAGCATCGTTCCTACAGTACGGCAGCAAAAGCAAAGCAGCAGTTACAGCGCCACACCAGCTAGCACAGGCAATGTTGAGGCAGACGAATGAACATAAATGCAAGCATGAGCCGCAATCAAACCAATGTGCTCAACAGGCAGCACAGTCCATGCGAACTCAGATGCCTGTCGCCACACCGCTAATGACATAGCGTGCTGAGTCGGTCTGCGATCCGACCCAGCCATGCCTTGAGGCTAACCAAAAGATTGCTGCAAACACAAGCAGCAGTAGGTCCGGCATAGGGATTGTACGCTTCCCGTGCAGGACCATCTGCCCACGCATCCCTGCACCCGCGGTCATAGAACCCAGCAGTCCCTGAATGAACTAAGCAAAACTTGCAGCCACGCCGGTACGTGGCTCACCGCTGCCGCTTGTTGCCGTGCTGCCTGCCGCCCCCATCCCTGTCGTGCTGCTGCCCCCCTGGGCGCGGGTTGTCATCTGCCATAATCTTGCGCCAGTCGCGGTGCTCACGCGGCTTGGCTGCCTCAACGCCGTCAGGATCAGGAGGCGGGCCTGCAGCAGTAGCAGCGTCAATATCATCATCATCATCATCATCATCATCATCAGCAGCAGCACCAGCAGCAGCAGCAGCGGTGTGTGCATGATAGTGTGTGTGTGTTGCACGGGCTGGGAACAGGCCAGCAGCCACAGCTCGCCCAAGGCCACCCCGCAAGCGCTGCCACTCACAGCACAGCCAGCAGCAGTAATTCCAATCGCACACGACAGCGATGGTGATGCAGCAGTACAGTGATAATGCAACTGTACATGCACCTCCAGAACACACGAAGCTGCTCACCTGCCTGATTGGTGTGTGTGGGCTGCAGTTGCGTCCGCACATGCAGAAGCCCAGCTTGTGCAACACACTCGCTGCCGCAGCAGTCTTTGGTCCGCACATACAACTCATCTGATAAGGACAACACATGATGGGTTGCCAGCCTTCCTGCATGTGTCCTCAGGCCACAGCAACCAACTGTGAACAGCCTGCAGTCAGGAACCATAGACCTGTAGCACGCGCCTCACCTGGCTGCTTGGTGTGCTTGTACCTGCAGTTGGGCCCGTATATGCAGAAGCCCAGCTTGTACATGTTGCACTCCTTTACATCATCCAGGCTGTGCTTGAAGGGGCACTCCAGCTCCTTGCACTCGCCTGCAGGGCAAAGGAGTGAGAGAGAGCATAAAAAAGAGTGAGAAGAGACTGGAAATGTGTGAGGTATGTCCTTCACGTCAACCACACAGTACTGGAAGGGGCACTCCAGCTCCTTGCACTCGCCTGCAGGGCAAAGGAGTGAAAGGGAGCATGCAAAAGAGTGGGAAGCGACACTGATAACGTGTGATGTACTACTTCACGTCATCCAGGCTTTGCTTTGAAGGGGCTCTCCAGCTCCTTGCACTCGCCTGCAGGACAAAGCAGGGCAAAAGGATGAGATGAGCATCCAAAAGAGTGAAAGGCGACACCGATTATGTGTGAGGCACTCCTTCATGTCATCCAGGCTGTGCTTCAAGGGGCACTCAGCTCCTTGCACTCGCCTGCAGGACAAATGAGTGAGGGGAGGCATAAAAGAGTGAGACACGACACATAACACGTTATAATGTGTGAGGTACTCCTTCACATCAGCCAGGCTGTGCTTGAAGGGGCACTCCAGCTCCTTGCACTTGCCTGCAGCACAAAGGAGTGAGAAAGAGCATTGAGAAGAGTGGGAAGCGACACAGATAGTGGCTGTGCTTGAAGGGGCACTCAGCTCCTTGCACTCGCCTGCAGGCGAAACCAAGAAAGTCATCAAAAAGCGCAACATGGAGTGCAATCAACAACAGCCGCCAACAGCCTCAGGAGATCATGCCACCAAAAATCCCACATGTCTTCATCCACACTCTGCCACACAGGCATGCGCTCTGGCACCAGCTTGTGCAGGCCGCACGCTGCACCCCTCATGCACAGCCCAGCACTTGAATGCAGCCCACGCGATCACATAGAGGCCCCTGCCGCACACGCAACAGACGGTGGACGTCAGCGGTAAAATGAATCACACACTGTTGAATGACCCCATGCTCTACACTGACCTGTCTTCATCCACACTCTGCAAACCGGCATGCGCTCTGGCACCAGCTTGTGTAGGAAGCCGCACGACTTGTTCTTCGTGAACATGCCAGCAAAAAAGCAGCCCATGCAAACACATGCAGGGTGCATGCCAGCCCACCAACACACCCCCACCGCACACGCAACAGACAGCAACAACGGCAGTCAGCTGTAAGACCGCTCGCATACTGTTTGAATGACCCCATGATCTACGCTGACCTGTCTTCATCCACACCCTGCATACCGGCATGCGCTCGCGCACCAGCTTGTGCAGGCCGCACGCTGCAACCCTCATGCACAGCCCAGCACTTGAATGCAGCCCATGCAATCCAATCAAATGCAGGGTAAATGCAGTCATGTGATCACATGCAGGGTGCATGCCAGCCAACCAACACACCCCTACTGAACACACAACAGGCAGCTACACAAGGAAGTCAGCTGTAAGACGGCCACACACTGTTCAGATGACCCCATGCTCTACACTGACCTGTCTTCATCCACACTCTGCACACCGGCATGCGCTCCGGCACCAGCTTGTGCAGGAAGCCGCACGACTCGCCCTTCATGCACATGCCACGCAGCCAGAAGGCACACACCGTCTGCAGCACAGCGGTAGGTTGGCAGCAGCAGCAGCAGCAGCAACGGCACGCGCAGAGCAGGCAGTAGCACCATGTTGGTGTGTACAACGATGGCACGAGGGTGGGCTAGGTACAGAGTGTGCAATGAAGCGTGCACGCCTGCCAGGGAGTATTGGCGAAAGACTGCCCAACACAAAGGGCGCCTGTAGCGCGATGAGAGGGGACCAACAGACAGTGGTACACCGCAGCAGCATACATGCACCTCCTGCCCCTTGCTTGCCCACTTGTGTGTGCTAGTCCTGGCACCGCCACCCTGCCTGCTCTGCTGCTGATCACAAGCCTCCGCTGCTGCGTGAATGAAACACTACTTAGATCTACATGTACTTCATTCAACACACGGCCGCACATGCATGTGGCGCGCTGCTGCTGCTGTTCTTGCAGACACCCGTAATGCCTTGGTGAGCAGCATGCAGACATCATAGCTAGCAGCAACTACCTGCCTCTGTTGCTGCTTCCTGCCGCGCCTGATGCGTTCACACTGTGCAGGGGCGCTGCAGCAGCTGCTGCTGCTGCTGCTGCAGCTGCTGCTGCTGCTGAGGGCTACAAGCAAGGCATGCCGGTGACCTGCCGGTACGTCGGATTGGTGTCTGCTGGGCAGCTGCCACTGCTGCAGTTGCTAGTTGCGGCGCTGACACATATCAACACCACAAAAAAACCATGTCTATGGTTGCTCTGCTTCCCGCTCTGCTGCTGCTGCTGCTGCTGTTGCTATGGCAATGACTGCTCTTGCTCGATACCAACAGCAGAAGTGACACCACGCAACTGACCTGTCTGTAGTTCTTCTCCTTTGCCGCCTGCTGTGCTGCCTGCTCATCTTCAGTACTGACAATGGCCAGCTGCAAGCCCTGCACACAGCAGCAGCACACCCAACAACAATGTAGGAGCAACATAACATGTGTGTGGTGTTAGCAACGGATCAGCTGACGCCTGGCTAGCAGAGAAGGTGCATCAGCTTGGTTGACGCTGCTGAACACGTAACACTTGAGCACTTCGAAGGTGCCAGCAGAGAAGCAGCATGACCAAGCACAACACTCATGCGCTGCATGTCATTGAAGATCTGGCGACGAAGCTTGCAGGCACTTTTGGTTCCTGCAGCTGAGGTGCATGCAGGGCACCTGTGCTGTGTGCAGAGACCTGTCTTGACTGCAACACATGCGCAGCACACATGCCGCGAGGCCGCTGCTGAACAAGCAAAAAAGTTGACCACACTATGGCTAGTGGTAGCATGCGGTGATTATGTGATCTATATAAAGTAAACAAGGAGCACTTGGGTACCAACATGCCCCATGGAGAGCAGCAGCAGCAGCTTCCGCATGAGCAGCAGCAGCACAGTACTGCCCAGCCTGGTCGCAGCTGCAACGATGCAGCAAGCATCGATCAGCGCAATTAAACGCACATATGACTGCAGAAACGGCCCACCTCTTCGGTTGGCACCTCCGGCTGCACGTCCAGCTGTTCCTCGAAATCAAAGTTGAGCCCATCGTCGTCTGCCATGCTGCACTAGCTGGAACGGACCCCGCTGTACTAACTTCAGCAATTCCCAGAGCTAAACTAAATTTGATGCTGCAGACGCTGAGCAACGGGTAGCAAGGCCAAGGGGGAGGACAGTGCAGCAGCAGCTGTAGCAGCACTGCCAGTAGGCCTGACTGACACACTGACGCAGCGATCTACAGCAAGAAGTATGTAGAAACTAACTCTTCTCCATGGTTACCGCATGTGTCAAGTAACTTTGCCAGTAGGGGTGCTGGGCATTTGGTTGCCCTGTCTGCTTAGCAACAGCAAGACTTCAACGGTAGACCTGTAGCAGCTGTTGGCAGCAACGGCAATAGTGAAAGCGTGTCACTGTGTTCAAATTTGGTGTGCAGAAGTCACGGGAATTCTCGCTCTCTCTGTTACATCAGCAATCAGTGAATGACAAAGGACATCGTTACATGTCACTTGCTTCAGGTGCCGCGTCACTAACAGACCTCACAAAGTACAAGAGCCAACCCCAGCTGTTGTTGACCACCAGCAGCTGTATCATTGGACGGTCGTGCTCTGGTGCAGCTGCTGGCCACGCCAGCGGCATGCATGCATCAGGGGCAGCAGCTGGCCCACGCACGCTTCAGGCAGCGCTCAAATGGGGCGCTGCCAACACTACTGATAGGTGCCACTCTCCAACAACATGATTCTTGTGAACTGCATTATCGATGCACCATCACATCGTCGCACTTGGCGGTCAAAACCGAATCATTCTACAAACCCCAAAGATCACCACTGTGCAGCAGAAGCGCTGCATCTGACCAAACTCTAGGTTGTAGCATGGTTCTCAGTAGGCTTGAGTGGTCAAAAAAAGTACATCACAACCAAGCAAAGGCTGTCACTAGCTTGAATGGTGCACGGGAGCTTTCTCATCCCCGGACAGTGTCAGCTGACGTCACATTCACCGTCAGATTGTCGCTGATCGACATCAGCAGTCATTCTGCGGACCTCAAAACTCATTACTATGCAACAGAGGTGCTGCACCTGACCAAACCCACTCTAGGCTGTTGCACAGCATTTCTCAGTAGGCTTGACTAGTCCAACTCTGTGAGTCAGAGAAGTACATCTCAACCGGGTTGCTTGGCAAGCAAAGACTGTCGATAGCTTGAACTGTGCAAGGGAGCTTTCTCAGCCGTGTCAGCTGACGTAACGTTCATTATCATATTGTCGCTGATCGCCAACACCACATCATGCTGCGGACCTCACGATCACCACTGTCCAGCAGAACTGCTGCATCTGACCAAATTGCTGCTGCTCATCCATCTTTCTGTCCTCCATCCTGCTGTTCCCCTGTTCCCCTGTAGTACTTCCGGGTTGCCACCAAGTAAGCAGCTCAACTTGTGATATGTGTGCTGCGTTGCAACAACACTGCTGGGCAATTCAGATAAGACAGCTGCTTTTGTTCTGTAAGGCAAGGTGCTACATGTGGGCTGCGCCATTGAACGAAGAAATTATATATCAAAGTTTTGCAAAGCGCCACCGGAGTGGCGCGGAGACAGATGCTCACAATAGCAAGGCATGATGCTGACATTGCATCATGGCTGCTGCAGCTGATCCCTGCGGCACAGAACAGATATGCGGAGCCTGTTGGTCCAGCCATCACATGATATGCACAACATAGACAGTTCCCAAGCTGTGGCTGCACCAAACCTTTGGATGAGCACAACACATGGCAGATATGCACGCCTTGTTGCGGCTGCTAACTTGGCTCAGTGTTGATCAAAGCACACGTACCCTGCCAGCAGCCAACAGCACCCTGACACCAATGCATCCCTCCATGCGTTCATAAAACCCCATTTTATGGCAGACCTGTTGAATACGTTTCAAGTGACCACGTGTTGTTTGCTCGCATGATGCACTAGGGTCTTGGGTCATTCTTTCCACCCACACTACCACGCAGCAGCCACCGCCTCTGCGGCTGCGCTTCTAACCGTTCTTTGTGCTCCGGGTGCTGCTGGCGCTGCTGCTGTTGCAGCAGCTAATGTTTCTTGCTCCCCACTCCCCAAACAAACCTCCAGCCGGGCAGCTTAACAGCACTCACTCTGCTGCTGCTGGTAATGCTGTCATAGGCGCTGTTTCCCAGTAACTGTGAGTGCGAAGGCTTGCTTCATCACCAAGTGCCGCCCAACCAATGTGTCACCTGCTGGGTGCCTGTCAAGGCTGGTGCCAGCCTCTGCAGCATGCATTTGTAACCAGCTGACTGCCTCAGTGCATGTCAGCACACCAGGTGACAGCCTCTGCACCACATCCTTCTTGCTGCTGCTGCTGCTGCTGCTTCTGCTGCAGCTGTAAAACTGTACCTGTAGCTGTTTGTAGTCTGCTGTAAGCAGCATGCTGGCCAGTCACAGCGCCAGCTCTACCGCGCCAGCACCTCTTCACTGCGTGTCAGCACGCCACGCGCCAACCTCTGCAGCACAATTCTAGCTGCTGCTGCTTCTGCTGCAGCTGCAGCTGTTACTGCAGCTTGAGCTGTAGTTGTAGTCTGCTGTAAGCAGCATGCTGGCCAGTCACAGCGCCAGATCTACCGCGCCAGCACCTCTTCACTGCGTGTCAGCACGCCAGGTGCCAGCTTCTGCAGCACAAATCTTGCTGCTGCTGCTGCTGCCAGGGCTGGCTCTACCGCGCCAGCACCTCCTCAGTGCGTGTCAGCACGCCAGGCGCCAGCCTCTGCAGCACATCCCTGCTGGGCAGCTTGTCGGCAGGCTTGCTGGCACCCATCACAAGGTCCAGCCGGCTGGCGGCCTTAATGCCCATCAGGCGGCCGGGCTTGCCAGGCTGAATGGCGGTCAGCAGCAGCAGCAGCAGTGAACAAAAGCAGGGCTTAGGTGTCTCGTAGCTGCCACCGCAAGTAACAGGGGTGCCAGTGATAGCTGCGCCCATGGTTGGTGTTGTACTGTCAAGTGTGTGCAGGGGATGGTTCTGCTACCACAACTGCTGGGAAGCTGTTGCACCTAGTTGCCGGAAAAAATCATTGATTATGACGGCAGCGCACACCTCTTTCTGTTCACAGCTTGACGACAAACACCAGTGTAATGTGACTGATTCTCCACCCAGTGACACTCACCACTGGCGGAGGTGGGAAGACGGTTCTGTCACCAGGGTTTGTGGTGCAGAAGAAGCTTGGGGAGTCAACCACCAAGGAGTTGAACGTCTTGCATGTGAAATCACTGTCCATAGTGCCCCACTCCTCTCCAAACGCTGCCGGGCGGCCCTGGCACACCGGGAACGGATAGTTATTCACCCCTCCCTCCCACTTGGGATCGTTGCAAGCGTCCGCTGCAGTGCTGTTTGGGTTTGTGTTGGGTGCAAAGTTGGGTCCAGTGAACCAGTACGGCCAATACTTGTTTTCCTTGGGGTATGGCGGGAGGGTACCAGGGGCGGGAGCCGAGCAGTTGAACCTGCCTGTTAACGGATTGCGTGGTGCCCAGCCGGGCGCGCTGTTCCAGCAGTTCTGTGTGCAGCCGGAGCAGCCGCAGAAGTATCCAAACTGAACGGCTGCGCTGGTTTCGTTCCACCGCATGGCCCACTCCTGCGTTGGCTGGCCCGTCTCGATGCGGCCACGGCAGGTTGACTCGTAGCCTGCTGACTCCTCTCCAGCATACCTGCAGAATGTATCAGCAGCATCAGGAAGAGGTGAGTTACAACAGCGTGCTCACGTGTATGTTGGCTGCATAAAACAAGAGCATATGTCTGCTTGGTTCTGTCAGCAGACACGTGGTGGGCATAACAATTCTGCACTGTCGGACTATCCGTTGAGGCATACAGCAGCTGCCAATGTCCAATGTTGCAGCCATGCTCACCAGCTGCCGTAGATCTTGTAAGGCGCTCCCAGCACACGCTTGCGCTCAAAGTAACAGAGCGGCTTCTGCAGTGTCGGGTCAGCGTCTGACGTCATCACAGCATCCAATCCCAGTGACTCGCAAGCTGCTGTGCAGCGGTAGTTGAGCAGCTTTGGGCGCCTCAGAGGGTCCAACGGCTGCTTCCAAGGCTCTGTCAAACGTGATTGGAACCCATCCAAACCTGCACTGCGTTGGCAGAGGGGGCCCTCCTGCACCCTTCTGTGCAGCTGCTGGGTATGCTGCAAAGGCAAGTGCTGTTGCCAGCAGCAGCAGTGCTGCTGTGGTTGGGATTTCCCACATGATGTGGTATGTGTGTAGCTGCTGCAAGTAACAGAGAGTGAATGAGCAGCAGCGCGTGCATGCGTCAGGAGTGCTGCCAGCAGGACTGCTGCTGTAATTGGAGTTGATGCTCTGTTGTTGCTGCACCATGCTGATGGCGATCCTTGACACAAAGTGTGTTCAAAACACGGGTTCGCTTCATATGGTTGTAAGGGTTGTGTTATGGCTGCTTGCTTTGCTCGTGGCAGCGATCGCGCGCCAGGAGTACGGCTTGGCGCGCTCGTCTAGGTGACCCCGACACCAGCCAACTGTTACGCAGTATCATTATAGCAATCTGCAATCAATAAAAGCTGTGTGACTTTTACCTGGAGACGAGGGGCTGTGCTTGCCTCGCTGTTGAGGTGCCTCTCAAAAGCAGGCAGAGTCTACCTGCGCTTATGTACACGAGGATGGCGTGCTAGGAACACAAATACACTAGCTATATGCTCTAATGACTTGGATTTCTGTTTAGTCTCTTCAAAGGCGTGCTACCTGGAACAGGACCAGAGCCGACTGCTTCTCAATGTCTGTTTTGCCTGGTGTCCAAGCTTGAACATGCCTATGAAACGTGACACGCTAACCACAAACAGAGAATGTGAAGTGGAGAGTGGCCTTTGGGGCGCCTGCGACCAACTTCACACTCAGCTGGGTATGGTACAAACGTGGCGAACAAGTGGCCTACATATAAATGTCAAGCTTTCAACGACGAATCTAAATCAATTTGAGCTGGTAACTGTGGCACTGTGTGCTGCAAGAAAAGGGCTAAAAACACGTTGCCCTGAAGTGCTCCAAGTCGCCTGTTACATCTGTTGCTTGCGCTGTAGACTGTTGTTGTGGCAGCTGCTGCCTGCAAAATGTTTTGATGTATATCGTAATACTTTTGGGCTTCCCTTGCTGGCTGATCAGGCACTGCAGTTCTGGTGTGCCAAGTGCCCTGCCGCTGCTGTTGCGCTCTGCTGCTTGGCGCTGTGCGCTGCACATACAGTTTCAACTGTCACATCTGTTACACACTGCGCAACACCGCTTCAGCCCCACCGGCAGCTGCTGCGCGCGTGCAGCTAGTGTGGTTGCACATAGTTTGTTGAGTACTAGTATTCTACACAGTTTCCTGCAAACATCCATCTTGTGTGATCAAGGCGAATTCTGGAGCTCAAAATTACCAGCAGTTTGGAGCTGCTGCTGCTGGCAGGTGAGGGCCCTGCTGTGAAACCAGGATGCAAGCAAACCAAAGCAGCAGCACTGGCAGCTGTGCCTTGCTGTGCCTGCCACATACAGCAGGTTGATATGCCAGCATGACTGTCTGCTTGCAAGCTGTGTTGATTTGTTCCAAAATCCAGTTGCTACATTTGTACCATACCCAGCTGACTCCCTCCCAACCCTCGGTAAACAACATGCACGGCATCTGATCTGCCTCGAATCTGTAATCAGCTGCAGGCTGACAACCCAACAGCAAAACGTATGTAACTAAGGTCGCAAGTTAAACAGTGCAGGCGTGTTGCTGAAGTGTACGTAGCGATTTTTTGCTGTTGCGAACCGTCCGCACGTCGGACGGGCAGGAGGGACCCCCTTGCATGGGCATCGCCACTTAAGGGAGTTGATCGGCTAATCCATCAGCATTAAGGCGTCCTTGCTACTCCGCTTCCCTTTGCAGGCTCAGGATGTTACCGTACTGACTCAGTCGACGCCGTGGTGGTGCCGGACAAACTTAATGTCTGACCAAGGACTGGACACCATTGCAAATTAGCACTCAGAGATCACTTTGCCACATTGGGCCTGATTGGTTAGGGGCTCTGGGGATCACCCTCACCAGTAATTGCTCGAATCCAATGACTGGCCACCCTTGGGCACGACCGCCGGCGGTGGTCATGATCATGACCACCCCTTGCAAGGGGTGGTCATGATCAGCAAGGCCAATTATAATTGCTGGTGAGTTTGTCTGGCGAAGTGTAGCAAAGCATGACCAGTCCTTCGAACCTGTCAGGCATCGTCAGACATTTAAGTTTGTCAAATAACGGATTTAGACGGAGTGTGTTGTGCCTGCAAGTGGCCCGATAGAGTGGCCGGCGCAGAGGGCGTATTGCTGCAGTTGAGCCGCTTCAGAGAGCACGGTGCTCTCACAGGACTTGAATGCGTTGGTATTACACTTTCGAATGTGTGACATGCAACAGGTAACATCTGCTCGCGTACAATCCACGCATTCAGTCCTGCTGAGATGCTTCTGTCAGAAGCGCTGCTGCAATTCGTTGTAACACACATGCTGGCATGTGCAACTCAACTGCACACCCCTTGCTGCTGTTGGCTTCCCTTTGCCACACAGCTGGCTGGCAAGCCTTGCCAGGCTGGTGTCACTCTCCGATAATATCTCTCTTCGACTCTACATCATTGATTCAACACCGCACTGCGGCGTTGCCGATGGATACCAACAGATAATTCAATGATCCTCAAAGACTCTTGTTGAGTCACCAGTGTGCAGCAGAAGCGCTGCACCTGACCAAACCACTCTAGGCTGTAGCACAGTACTCAGTAGGCTTGACTAGTCAAAGCAGTTCATCACAAATACGCAAAATCGGTTAGCTGTTGTCAGCCCCAAACGTGCAAGGGAGCTGAGCTTTTGGATAAGTCGCACTGTCAGCTGATGTAGCATTCACCATAAGAACGCCGCTGATCGACATCACTATGTCATTCTACGAACCTCAAAGATCACCAATGTGCAACAGAAGCTCTGCACCTGACCATTTGGTCAGTGTGCAGTGTGCAGCAGAAGCGCTGCAGTGGTTTGAACCACTCTAGGCTCTAGCACAGTTCTCAGTAGGCTTGAGTAGTCAAAGCAGTACATCATAACCAAGCAAAGGCTGCCAGCTGCTGCAAGCCCCGATCAGGCAAGGGAGCTTAGTCGGCCCTGTCAGCAGACGTAACATATCAGTGCTTGACTGATAGGCACTCAGACTGACTGTCACTCACATCTAACAGTCCTGCCTCATGGCTGCACATCTGTTATGTAGCTCAACGCTACCGCTCATCGAGCAATCGCTGCTGGCACATTGTGCTCTAATAGAACCCTGTTCAACAGTGACTAGCAGTCCACTGACTTGAACACCTGGCACAACACACAGCAGCTGGCGTGTGCATGCTTGTTGACTGCCTGTCAGTAGCGGCTGACGCCCATTCAACAAGCTGCATAATAGAAAAGCAGAAGGTCCACCAAGCCCCTTGCTGCCGTACCGCTGGAGACAGGCTGGTGGTGGCATGCACAACTACTCCCAAACAGGGTGCCAAATGGTTGCCGGCTGTTGTTGCCAGCCTCTTTGTTGGGCCACTAGTTGTCGAGCACGGCAGCTCATAGGCACCCATTCTGGCATCAGCAGTTGCTAGGGACCATGAGAAGGTCGGCGAGGCCCACAAAACAGCAGATATAATATGGTAAGCTCAAGGCCATGATATCCCGCTCGACACAGACCGGTAGTACTCAAGAAACACCAGAAAGTACCAGGTAAGCAGCCAAACATCACAATTGGTATGTGTGCTGCAATGCGCAAAGCAAAAGCAGCTGCTGCTTCTTTTACATGGCAAGTTGTTCATGTCAGCCGCGCCATGAAACATGATGCCAGGTGCCATCTCAAAACAAGATGGCAAAGGCAGCAGCGCATGAAAGCGCGATTGCATCATGGCTGCTGCAGCTGATTACTGAGGCGCAGAACAAGGCGTGGGGTCGTGCTCATGACATGACGTGCACACACATAGAAACCACCCAAGCTATGGCTGCGCTAAACCGTTCAATGCGCCACACACATGCCTGCCTGCAATGCACGCCTTGTTGCGGTTGCCGCGGTTGATCACCATCACAAGCACGTGCAACCTGCCAGCATCTGATAAAATAGACACGGTAGTACATCGTGCCTCCAAAGCAGTGATTGCTCATGCCCACAAGTTACGGCGGCTAGTCAAACATGTGAAATATGCTCAACCTGACATGTGTTGTGAGGCTGAGATGTTGCTGCCCACATGCTGGAATTCAACCCACTCATAACCCAAGAGCTCAAGATAGCCGAGCCCATTTACGTGTACTCAGGCACTCTCAGGCAACGATTCCACTGTAATGTGAAAAGCAATAGCGTAATGCGACTGGCTAATGATGAACACAGGGTGAGCCAATCTCAGGCACTCTCAGGCACTCTCAGGCACTCTTAGGCACTCTCAGGCACTCTTAGGCAATGATTCCACAGCAATGGTTCAAACTTCAGCTTATTATTACCAGCTGTCGCCCACATGAACGTCTGTCGCTGGTATTGCTGTCATGTTCCAGCACACGCAGTCGACGCTGGCAAACACGAAACGCTGTACATGCAGGGGCAAAAATTGTAGCACACACCCATGACTGCTGGCTTTTGTTTGTCGCAATATGACACACCCTAGACCGCAATCACATGCTGCAACACACCCTCAGCCAGCTCAACTCACACCCCACTCCTGCCGTGATCAAAAACCTCCCGAATGCAACTGACCCCCATGAAGCTCCCGAATGCGTCCAACCTCCAGAATTCCTTGACCCCCAAGTTCAAGACAAAGCTCTCAAGTCACAACCTGATGCCCGTCTTGAGTAATGACACACATGAAATGCTGGCATGTGCAGAATAGCAGCAGTCATCACTGAATCTGCACATTGCATGTACCCAAAACTTGACCTTGAAAAGCATTCATCTATTCATTTGCTGCAAAAGTTTGCGTCTGACGCACCCGCATCCGCTGTAGGTGTCACGTATGACGGTTGACAGCATGACGTCATCAAAGTTGACCAGCTAGCAGAGCAGTTGCTGAATGAGGCTTTGGTTCATTTCACTAGTTAATCAAGCCGGCACAGGGCACAACAGCTGGTCATCTGATCCGTGCTGCTACACGCAAAATCAAAACATACACACATGAAGCTGCTGATTTGGTGAATCAACCAAGGTATCGCAGCGCCGCAGCATAGGCACCCAACGACTATCCATTAGCACTCCGGCGACTCCAGCGGAACACGCGTGCCATTCGGCAGCGTTCGGAGCGTCACAAAGTAGCCGGTGGCACCCTGTGGCACACAACCGCCTATGCTGGTCTCAAAGATATCGAAATAGGTTCCTTTGTTGTCGGCACACTCAGCTGGTACGGTGCCAGTTATGTTGAGGTTGTAGGAAATGCCCACATACAGCTCTTTGGGCATGGTGCACCAGGCAGCAGGCAGAGTGCCTGCACGGCATGAAAGCAGCAGTCAGTTTGTTGGTGAGCAGGAAGTCTGCGAACAAGCTGACATGAAGATCGTCAGCAGACATGAAATACAAGGAGATGACGGTTTGGCTGTCTTGTAACAAACGAGACTAGCCATATCCCATGACAAAAACCCTACTAGACGATGATAGACCCCTACCAGGCTGTGACAGAAAGTAGCAGAGCCTGACAACATGGTACTCACTGACAAATCTGTTCTCCGAGAGCAGCAAAACTTTCAGCTCTGAAAGAAAGCAAAACTCTGGGGGCAGCTGGCCTGTAGGAAAGTTGTCTGCCATGAACATCTCTTGCATTTGAGTGAAGTTGCTGTACGATGACGGTAAAGTGCCAACTAGGCCAGACGCGGTCAGCCCCAGTGTCACCAAGTTGGGTGCAATGTTGGGCAGCGTAGGTGGCAACCTGATGCTCTGGCTTGCCGGCGGTAGAGATGCACTGCAGCAGCGAGTGCAGACGAAGCTGCGTAGACGCGGCAATCGCTGCAGCATTCGCAACAGCCGCTGCATGTTCAGGCCAGCAGCAGGGTATGGGTCGCCAGCGCCCACTTCAATACCGGTTATGTACTCGATGCCGCCGATCAGTGTGACGGATACCTTGCAAGAGCCACGCAGCTCGCCTTGCGAATTGTTCTGCCGGAAGACTTTGCTGGTTTGACCAGGCTGCAGGGAAGACCCCAGTGTTTGGCTGATTTCTGAAACAATGAGCTGAAGCATGGACCAAATGTCCGGCCTCACGTTGACGCTGAGTGACGGCATGAAATGGGTGCTGACCGCATCCCGCTGCCGTTGGTGCGCAACATCTCGCACGGTGCTGTCAGCGCACCTGCCGGAAACCTTTGTGCCGGCAAAGGTCGCCGTTGTGAATGGGCTGAGCGGAACACAGCCTGATAGCTCAGGGTTCCTGTCCACGTAAAGATACTCCAGTTGCCGTTCCAGGCTGCTGAGGCTCACAGGCAACGGTCCTTCTAGCTGGTTTTTCCGAAGGTCGATCGTTGTTATAGTTCCAGGCCCCACAACGGCCCCATCGTTGTCTCTGCGCAGCGGTCGTAGCTGCGACCACGCATCGGGTGCCTGTGCGCAAGGCAGAGCCATCCAGGATCTTGAGGCTTCGCACAACAAAATGGATGAACGGTTGGACATATGAGAGAAGTACTTGTGTTGCTTAGTCACATGCTTTGTATACTCCTCAACAACTGCATCTGCAGCGTGCATACCAAGCGGAAAGAGGTAATTTTTGTGTCACAAAACGAGTATGTGCCAGAGGCCCAAGCTTGGTGGTGGAGGCAGTGCCACCTACCGGGCCGTTATTTGTGTTGTCAGCGCCGAAGCCCAAGGGTTTACCAACCCTGCACAACGATCGTGGCTACGCCTGGAGTGTTGCTAGCGTTGGGCTAGTGCCTACGCTGCCAGCATGATGAAATGGCTTGTGCAAGCAAACGAAAGGAACGGCTCATGCAAGCTTAAAGAATGGAAAGCTCTGGCATGTCTCATGCAATCACAAGCAATGGAATGCCTCATGCGTGCATGTGTTGTGCAATTGTTATGAGGGTGCGAAGGCTGTGGCATGCTTTAGACCATGGCGCCTGTCTTGTCTGAGGGAACAACGTCTGACATGTACAGCAGCTGCAGCCTATACTACAAAAAAAATCGGTGGAACATGCCCACTCACCCTGCCTGTGAACTTGTTGTTTGCCAGGATCAAGCTTTCCAGCGTGTTGATGACGCCAGGCCCTCCAATGATTGCAGGCAGGCTGCCGGTCAGGATGTTCCCGGACAGATCGATGAAAGCAAGCTTATTTGGCAGCTGAGTGCCGTTGATGTCCTGTCGCGTGATGTTCTGCCACAGCTGTGGGATAGGCCCACTGAAGGATAACAAAGTGCAAGCATGTGTGAGTGCACCAACTGTTGATTGTGGTAGCAGCATTGCTTCACAGCTATCTCGCACATGGCACATTAGCAAAGTACTCCTATCTTGGCTTGATCAGTGATGCAAGCAAAACACAGTTTTGTCATGTGACTAGTGAACATCATTCATTCACATTGTCACATGATGCCCTTCAAAACCTGCGCTAGCACTGCTGTGTCTGCTGCATCATACCTGATGCCACACTCTTTGATCTTTGGGTCTGAGAAATCAATAGCATCTCCCTGCTGCGTTAGCCAAAACAACGTAAGGTCCTTCCAACCGTACAGTAGGTTGGGCAGCAGCGTGCCCGTCATGCAGTAGTGGTTGACCCAGAAGTACCCAAGAGGCAGCGCCCCGAGCTGCGGATACAGCTGCCCTCCGTAAACAGTGATGTACAGCCATCGCAATGGAAGGTCAAGCAACGCTGTCATGAGCTGTTCATCGAGGTCAGGGTGCATGCGGGGAGTTACGCCGTTCCGATCGCTGAGGACGCAGAAGTAAGGGCCTATCACTTGGTCTCTGTCACAGTCAACGGCCAACGAGAAATTGACACCACGTGGAGTGCTGTGTGTCTTTCTCCTCACCCTGCATGGTGGCAACAAGCAAGACAACAGCAGGCGGCGGGGGGGATGCTGCCATAGAGTGATGTGGTCCCGCTTGTGCTGCCGTCTCCTGACAGGAGACTACACAATGTTTTGTCAGCTCTCCGTTCGGCAGCACTCCTTCTCGGACTGGTCATAGACCGACAGTTGTTCCTGTTCTGCTTCAAAATCGGATGCAGGTCTGGATGCATGTCATTTGCAACCCATGTGTAAGACTTACTTAGTGCATGTCATCTGATGATCAGATCTGTCTTTCATATGCACATTGTCTCACGCTGTTTCAGCCTACATCTGGTTGTTTGTCATGTGCAACCCACCAGGTACTGTTTCCCTCATTAGGAGAGCAGTTGATGTACCCGCTGGCCTGAGCATCAGGCATGCGCGGATCGATGGTTTGCAGCACCCTGCGCAGCGCAACCTGCGGCAGCACACGCGCACGCGTACACTTTGTCTTGGTCAAGACAACACAAGAGCTTGCAAGTGCTGACACATGCACTTTTGAGGTGATTGTGTACTACGTTTGCTGGCAGCACTCTAGCAGAAAACATACGAGATAGTATAGTACTTGGTTGAATCAGATCTTTGACCAGCTGCAGGGCAAGGTCAGCGATCTGCTCCACCCCATGTGACGTTGCTCGTGGGACAGTCACACGCACCTCTCATATTTTTGTGATTGCTGTATTGGCTGCCATCTTGACCTCGTCCGTGAACGTGTGACTTGAGGGTTTGCATGTATTCTGCTGCCTGCTCTTGCACATCTAGCAAAACCTCATATGCTGCCTGACGCGGTGGATCATTGCACTGACCGATTGCTGCACCATTGCTCTATTGTGTTGGTTGCAAGTGTTTCTGTGTTGCTTTGCCCTTTCCTGTGTCTTGGCCTAACACGAGTGGTGTTTAGGGCATTGTCTGGCGATCTCGCCGTCAAGGTATTTAATCCCTGCAGCATCCTTGCCGGATGCCTTTGGGATTCGCTCACAATGTTGTTGTAACAGTATATGTTCAACGGTCCGCAGCAATGCACATTGGGCAGCAGAGCCAAGCAGGTAGCTGTTGCAATCATGCAGGAGGCGCTACTGCATGGTTGAGCGCAACCCGGCCATTTAGTATCTTCGAGTAGATGTGTAGCACAGCGATCAGCAGCCAGCACCATGGCATCGAACAGCAGCGAGTGTCAGCTCCACAGCCTCTTGCTCGTTACCTGGCGCAGTGCGCGCAGGAGTTCAGCCCGACAATCCTAAACTCACTAAAACATAATCATCCGTCAAAACAAACCAGAGCCTATAAAAACATTGCAGCATTGGCTACTGGACTCTCCACTTTGTAAAGTGGCAGATGGCCCAGAACCCCACCACATGAGTCACGCACCTCTTGAGCTTCGGGAATCCGCTTGTCAGTGGTGCCAGTTTCAACCTCAACCGCAACCTTGTTGAATTCAAGGGTGTCGTTCCAGGTAGGTTTGCACATCCTGATGCGGCTGCCGGGTGCCAGTTGCGTCACGTTCACATCAGTGTAGTACAACATGCAGGCAACCTGCAGAGAGTAACAGCTGTAGGTGTGAACCGTGCCAACAGCAACGTGCCATGGGGACTGCATGTTTTTCAGGCTGCAAGCATAGCTGCACTTCTGGGGGGCGTACAATTGAATAAACACATGGCAACACCTCCGCAGCACCGTAAGCAACAGCCTGTTGTGCTTGCCGCCGCTTGCCGTGCCGTTTTTTGCGCAAGAGGTGGAGTTTGGCTGCAGCGCTGCCTCGTCACATAAGATTTGTGTGCCATTCCCATCAGCATTAAAGTTGGTGCACACAAAGTAGGGCTCAATGGCACCGCCTCCAGCTATAGGTGCAGTTGGTGTGCCGAGTACACCCTGTGTCACTTTCTGCACGACGTCCAATGTTTGTATCATTTCGTCGCGCTGTAGAATGGTCTGGTACTTGTACGTCATGTTTCTTGTGACCTCAAAGAGAGGCAGATTCATCTTGACCAGCGTGCGGATGTCAACCTCAAAATGATCTGCAGCAGCGGCATGCACAAGCATAGGAGCCACTTGTTAGCAATTGCCAAGCGGCTTATGAAAACTATGTTCTGTTTAGTACAGTAAACAGCAACACGTGGGTCCTGACCTTCACACGGGCTGTTGATGGCTGACATGCATATGTTAGGGGTGGATCATACTATGCATTTTGGGTGGCTCATACCATCTAAGCAGGTCACTGGACCCACATGTAACTGACCTCGCTCAAAAGTATGTTACCTCCAGATGTTCTGCTTAAACATATATCACTACGTCGAGGCGCAGCCGGTACTCACCTGCCACTGATGCAAATGTGTCATTTTCTGTCATGGTGTAATCGCAGCAGGTCCGGTTCCCCGCGTTCGCTGGCTGCAGCGGCAGCCTCGTCTTGCGCAGCCAGGGCTTGTCACCGTGCAGGTTGTCAACAGAGCCAGCCTCAGGCTCACACTCCACACCATACGTAGCATCTGCAGAATGCAGCGGCAGGACCCCATACCGCATGTGTCAGCGCATAGCGGACAACGGTTCAGACATGCAAGTGCAGCTTTCCATGGAGCTGGGTGCGACTCACACTCCGCACAGTATGTAAGATTTGCAAATATTCTTGGATGCAAAATGAGGCTCCAGGATGCGATAGCTGGATGTGTCAGCACTGCGGATCTGGCGATCTTGAACAGAATGAGCTGCTGATATGTGACAATTGACCGTCACAATGATAACCTGCACTTGTTGCAGGGTTATTTGCACGACTATGAGTGAGATTAGGCAAGACACAAGCAAAAAAGGTGGCTGGCAGCTTGGTGCGGTTCTTGACTGAAGCAGGGGTGTTGGGGTACCAGGCAGTTGTGCTTGCCACTGAGCGTGCAGTTGTCTGCTGCCTGTGGTGTTGCATGCTTACGTGAATGAACCAACTGACATGTATGCTGCGGACACAAGGCGACAGTGGATGCCGATAGGCAGAGGCTCTCCTGGGGTGCCGACACCTGTAAGAACAGGAGCCCATGCGAGCAGCAGCAGCAGCAGCAGCAGCAGAAGTGAGTAGAGGCCCAAGAAGGCAGTGTGCTGCTCCACGAATCACAAAGTGAGCATGACTACAGCACTACTTATCACGCTGTGCAACAGGAACACCATGTCAAGCGTGAACACAGAGACAACTGCTGCATGAAAAGGCCAGTTGTTCCTATTTGCATGCTGCTGGGCTGTTCAAGCAGACCGCAGAGGCCATAGCAGTACACATACATGATGCCCTTGCCCAGCATAAACACAAGTACGCTGCCATGCGCTGCTCTCAGCCTGCCAGGCTCCCAACCAGCTGTCAAAACGTGCGCCAACAGCAAGCCGTCACACCTGCCACTCCCATGCGTATCTTGAACATGCCATCTGCTGTGATGCCTCCTGTCTTGCAAAGTTTGGTGGGCTCATGGCCAGATCCCCCTGCGGCAGCAGCAGTATCAGCAGCAGCAGTTGTGTTGAACACTGCATCCAAAGCCCTTGTGCATGAACCCCCTTGTGCATGCCCCCAATGGGTAGCCAGGCTGTTGAGACTGGTTGGAATGGTTTATGTTGAGGCGGTGTTGGTGTCAACAGCAAGTGGTAGTGCCCATCCCGCCTGCCGCTATTCCCAGCAAATATGCAGGCAACGTATCAGGCAAGGGGATGAGCACACAGATCTTGCATTGGATGAGGTCCACCCTGCTTTGTAGCACTGCACCCGCTGCTGCTGCTCAGCCGCAGCCACACCAGTCTATGCAGCCCTTACATGAGTTGAGGATGGTCCATGTGTAGTCGGCATTGTCGTAGCCCACAATCACAGCAGCATGGCCGTACTGCAGCTTCGCGGTGACGTTGCGTCTGTAGGGCGGCAGCTCATGAGAAGTGAGATTCCTGGCACTTTTGTTGAACTGCACAATGATGTCGTCGTAAGTAGCAATCCTGCAAGCAGACAAAGACAGCAGGGACGGCATTGACCGGTTTAGCAGCAGGGACAGCATTGACCAAGCACGGCAGCATTGACCAAGCACGGCTGTTACTGGCTGTGTCAGGTGGTGCACTGCATGCATCGGCACTGTCAAATGGTTTCAGCCGCCAAACTGAACCTCTCATATCACTTCAAATGTGACAAGCAAGAATAACAGTTATAACAATGTTATGCCCACCTGGTGATGACCGCGCCGTGCCTACGGATGCTGCTGACACTGCATTGGAAAATGCGGCGCAGACATGACGGGCATGATAGCTGACATGTACTACATGTCGCAATGATTGCGCCAGGAGTGCAGCAGATGCCTTTGCTGCAGGTGCACTCTGTGTGACTGGCTGTGATGGGTGTATGCAGCCACGTACATCAGCTCGGGCATTGTCACAGTCATCAGCAAGTGCATGTGCAGCAGTGCAGCATGGGCAGCAGTGCTGCTCATGATCAGCGCAACGTGTAAATGTACAGCAGACGTATGATAAGCTGTCGTGGCTGCTGCAGCTACAGCTACAGGTGCAATTAATGCGTGTTTTCAACACCTGACGCCCTGGCCCACCTGCCAGAAGCTGCTTAGGCTCCTGAAGCTGCAGTTGTAGCGCGGCTGCTGGGCAGTCATGAAACGGCACTCGGGGTCCTGGGAGCCTGATTTTGCGTCCTTGCAGATGGGCGCATAGTCGCTGATGTCGGGCTCTGAGCTGCCTGCAGAGTTGTCGCGCAGCGCTGGCTCGAAGCACTTGCTGGGGAGCATCCACTGCGGGGCTGCCTCCTGCATGGGCAGAAGAAGCAGGCAAGAAGTATGACGTTGTCAAAGTCATGTTTGAGTCTCAAGGGTCGTGGTGCACCTCACAGCACTTTTTGGCTAGCATCAACTGCGGTGCCGCGACGGCGATCGCCTGCAAGGGCAGATGAAGTGGGCAAGCATACTATGCCGAGTCATGAACAAAGCGCAGCTGTTAACCTACTAAGATATAGTTGCATGTGGGTCCAGTCACAACCTTACGCCACCTCTAACGAGCACGGCGTCAACGCGTGAGAAACTTAGGAAACTTAGGGCAGATCAGAAAGGCAACATCACAGGACATGTCGCCCCAACATCCACTGGGGCGGCACCTGCTGCAAGAGGGATAGGTGCAGCAATACGTCAGATAGCCTATCCAGTGGATGATTGAGCGTTGACAGGTTTGGGGCTGAAGTCATGTGTGTGATATCAGCAAACCAGATTTGGTGTCTGCTTGAGTCAAGCCTCTGCTGCTCCGTGGTTGTGGCAACAAGGCGCCAGCTGGATACTTATATGCAAAGCTGCTGTGACACAACCATGCCAGGAGTCAAACATGACATCTCACCGTTGACCGTTGCAGCGCATTTGGGATGTCCCAACCTGCAGGCAGCCGAAAAGGCGGGTGCAGTCAGCAAGGCAGCGACGCCTAGTCGCTGCCAGGAGCGCCAGTTGACCGTTGTAACTACAAGCTTCAACTTCATGTTGAACATCTGCCCAGCACTGCGAATGACATTACCATCATCTAGACTGTACCTACACGTGCACGCGCTGTTGTGTGCTGCCCATAGACCAGCATACACAAGCAGCGTGGTGCGCATGATGCCCCATCAAACAAGCACGCTTGTATCACCACAATACACACTGCTGCTGCCCACCTGTCTTGCAGGTGCGGCCGCCCGGCACGCAGTAGTACAGCGCAGGTGCTGATACATTAAACCTGTTGATGGACTGCCGTGTGGTGTACGCCAGCGACATCTGTATCGCTGCTGCTACAGCCTGCCCCACACAGGAGTTGCATGCACCCTGCTCGCGTGGTTCTGGCACGTAGTTCAGTTTGTTCGGGGTTTGTGACCTGTTGAAGCTGTTGTACACTGGCGGACTGCCACCAATGTAGTACATGGAGGTTTGAAGCTGCTCAAAGTCCCGCGTTTCGCGGAAAGATGAGCCTAGGTTGCCGCTGCCGCTGCGGGTGCCACGCCCCCTGCCACCTGTTGGAGTTGACACCAGGAGCAGCGCGGCACTGACGGCGGCAGTACCGTAACATTTGCGCAACTTTGTTACATAGCCAGCACAAAGACGGGGAAAACAGACTGCAGTCTAGTGGCAGTTGATGCGCTCAGCATGCATAGCAAGCACCACAGCTGCCGGATGCACTCCTACCCAACGGCCCTGCTAGCCCCTGACTGCAGCAGGCCCCCGCCCACTCAGTGACTGTTGTCAATGGCAACTGCAGCTGCACATGAAAAGCCGAGGCGAGCATAGCAGCTGCACCCCAGTCCATCTCGCTTGAAGGGCACTTGCTGGGGACATAAAGTTGTTACTTATCAGCTGGCAGCAACCATGCAACACCAGGCTGAGTGTTCTTCTCCACACCCACCTGTTGTTGCGAGTGTTAGCAGGTCTTCGAAGGTCTCAAACTCTGTAGCTGTGGCTGCTGCATTGGCCCCCAGCTGCTCAGGTGTGGCAGACAAGCCCTGCAGAGAGCGTGTGACGCAGCATATGATTGTGAGGTTCAGGCGGGACGCGTGAGGAAGAACAAATGGCAGCAACTGTTACATGACAAGTTGTAACAAGTGTAACATGGCATCGGATGCCTCTGTGAATATGTGTTTTTACTTTACGCATGAAATACAAACCATCTCCATGGCGCTATTTGCTGAGCAAAGCTGTGATGCGAGGTTTGCACATGCCTCTCACCCAGTGACCGTCACGCGTGACGGTCACTGGTGACCAGTGACTGCAGCTGCAGCAAGCTCTGCTGTAGCACAGCTGCTACAGCTGGATACCTCACGTCGGCATCTACTGTTTTGCCACGATGCACTCAAAGCAGGACCGCCCAGCGTTTCTATAGCTGCATTGCAGCCGGGCTTTTCCCTGAGGGTTGCATTTTGCTCACCTGACCGGATATCGTGCGGGGATCTGCCAGCAGCAGCATTATGCAGCATGCCAGTGCTTCTGCTGGCAGCAGGCTCCTTGAGCTGCTCATCGATCACCTCGCCACCGCCAATTCTCGCGTTGGAGTGCTGCAGTGCCCTGGTGCTCGGGCTGTCAAAACACGGCAAACGGGTACGTTGCTGCCCTCGTATGCCTAGAATATGTATTATTGAATGATTACCTAAAACTCCCAGTCCAATTGCACACTGCTCACCCGATCTGTGTAAGCCAGTTTTGACGTGCGAGGATTAATAGTTGAAATACAGACCCGTAACGAACTCTGAAGACTTATTTGTACCAATGTGGCTGTGTTATGCACAGCCTTCCGTTTGCTTTGAACGGGTGCGCAAAAACTTCAGCGATGAGGTGCATCAATCAGGGCAAATTCAAATTCAGGTGATGAACAGCACCGCAAGCATAACATGCGCTTTTCGTTGGATATTGCTGCAAGAGCAGCGCTACCTGGCGCTACCCAAGAACATGTTACGAAATGGGACAGGTCACTCGACTGTTGTACCGGTGACACCACGAAAGCGAAGTGCGCTACAACCAGCAATATTGCTCTGATGACCAAAAGCTGTAGACAATTAAGTGAACCTTCGATCCCAACCCTCGTGATAGTGAGGCTGCTGGTGACCAGATTGCTGAACATCCACTTTTCAAGGGGTTAACGTCAGGGGGGGTTAGTAAGCACATGCCAAGATCACCGGGCAGCACTTGATTTACAGGAAAGCGTGCTGCGCAGCTGCCGAGTGGCCAGCAGGTGCACAACAGGCCAGCTAGAGGGTCAACCGCTCAGTGACCGTTACTGGCAGTAGCCCATATGCACAGCAGTGATCATCACTGCTCACCAGCTGCTGGAGGCTGGCAGAATCAATGCTCCACTGCAGCTGGCGAACACCCTGCCGCCGTCTGTCGACAAGCTTTGCCAATGCCACCAGTGGTCAGTCCCAGCTGAGGCCAGGTCCTGCAGTCCCAGCTGGCCGCCTTGTGTGTCCTACACGGAGTCTGCGAGCACTCAGGAGCTCCTGCAGGTGGGGGGCGGTCACTTGAAGACTTGAAATACAGCACGTTCGTCCAAGCTGCAGCTGCAATACCCAGTTTTTGTTGCACCAGTCATTAGTGAGTGCAGCAGTCGATACAAACAGCAGCAAGCAGATGGGTTAGCATATGAGCAAGCAGCAGTACGCAGTGTACAGCCGGGCATGTGACAGCACTGTCATTGCTAGCAGCAGCACTCTAGTGCGAGAGCAAGCAAGCAAGTGCTGCTCGGAGACACCCGATGCAAAGCACCCCTGCATGCAAAGCTGCGCGCGCGTGCAACGCTGTTGGGGCCCACTGCCAGGCCCTGACACCGGGTTGATCACTGTACTGCGTCGCTAGTTGTATGCTTGAACCTACTAGCATCAGCTCCAGCGACTCACTATGATACATGCTGCCGAGGCGCAACTGTCGGTGTCATTAAATAGCAAACTGGGCTGGCAGCAGCACTCTAGCAGGAAAACCCACGCAGAATTCCATTCCAAATTTTCGAAACACCCTACCCCTGCATGCAAGGCTGTGCATGCCATGCATGCGGCATGCAAGGCTGGCTTGACCCAATGTAATAACTTTGTAGCACTCTAGCACTGTGACTTGAATGTGCCGCTGATTGTAATATTGATCGATCATGATGTTGCTGCAAAAACGGTCTCTACGGCGGTACTACTCGATCAGCAGTGAACAGGCTCTACATATCACGCCATGTGTGCCATGCTGGCAGCTGCGCAGCACGCCATTCTTCCTCACTGTGGGAAGGCAGAATTCCTACAACTTGCTTACAACCGGCTTACAACCTGCACAGCTGCAGCTGTCACAGCGGACAGCCGCTGAGCTGCCGCATGCATGCTTCAGGATGCGCAAATCTACTGTTACCTGGTGGTCTTGATTGTGCTTGCCATGGTCCATGAGTCAATGGTGATGTTCAGCACCAGCAGCCTGAACATGACCTGGACCCGCAGGTACCAGGTCCAGCTGGACCGCAGGACGCCAGTGGCGGTCTCACTGCAGCAGTGACGTGAGGGACGTTGAAAGCTCACTTCAGCATCTTCCTCTGGCCGTTCATTAGACCATTGTCGAAGGTTGCAGCGCAGCTCACTTTGGTGGTGTCACCCGTACCAAACGGCGGACTTGCACTGTTGAAGAGTGCGAGTGACACGTCCAACTTCACAACATGTTCTTGGGTTGCGCGTCTTTAGTCAAAGATCCAGCTGACAGCGCTTCTAATGCTTGATATGATGTTCATCAATTGAACTGCGAGTGTGCCCTGCTCAGTACTCCTCTAGGAACCCTCGCTGAAGTCTGGCACCCGCCCAGAGCATACGGCAGGCTGTAATACACAACCACATGAAGCCATCGTTGTTGCTATGCTATACTGTTCATCAGTCACTACGACTCTAGATCACGGCCGTGCATTCACGCCCTTTGAATTGGCTGATCAGAATGTGTAAGCTGTGCGCACATGGACTGGTATATGATCAAAACCGTATAACATAGCTTTAGACGTATGAGGGCAGTAACGGCTCTGTTTGCCGTGCTTTGGCAGCCCGAGCAGCAAGGCAGCAAACTTCTTCTGTAGCACCTACAACGAGAGTTTGCGGTTGCTTGGTTTCAAGCCAGTAAATACGTGTAGTTCTGCGCTCGATGAGCAGCTCAGGGAGGCTGCTGCCAGCAGCAGAACTGGCATGCTGGGTGGTGCTGCTGCTGGCAGGACCCCGCATGATTCTGGGTCAGGTGAGCAGCATGCAACCCTGCTGCAGCTGTAGCAACACGTGGCGGTACTGCTTCGGGATAGGCCGATGTCAACACAGTTATCAGCACACGTAGCAGCTGTGCTACAACAGAGCTTGCTGCATTTCCGTACCTTTGGACAGTAGAGGCGTCAAGCTGTACCAGCTGTTCTACAGCAGCGCGCCGCTCTACACGGTGCTGCACGTGCAGGGTCATGTGAGAGGCACGCGCACATCTGATGCACCACATGACAACTTGAGGCCGCCATGTTGCAGCAGCACGCCCGTCTGCGATGTCCCCATGGCATGTTCTATACAGCCTGGCCAAACCCATACAACTTGTGAGCAGTGACAAGACCATGATGCAAAGTCTGGTCACAGTTACGGAGATACACGTTTTGGCTTGCACTGGCCGTTTCCTCAGGCATGTCTCACCTCAACTCTGCGTTTGTATGCTGCATCGCACACTCTGTGCAGGGTTTGTCTGCCACCGCTGAGCAGCTGGGGGCCAATGCGGCAGCCACAGCCACCGAGTTTGATACCTTTGAGGACCTGCTTTCACTCTCAACAACAGGTGCGTATGCAGAAGTAACACCAGTGGCTTCGCATTGGGTGCAGCTGCTGTGCTTGCCTGGCCTGTCGTGGTGCAGCTGCAGCTGCCACGCGCAGAAGTTGGTGGGGGCCTGTTGCAGGCAGGGACCAGCAGGGCTCATGGACCAGCAGGGCTCGTGGGTAGGGATGTATGCAGCAGCTGCTGAGCTGGCTATGCATGCTGAGCATGTTGACTGCCAACAAAAAAGGTCAAACTTTTCATGACCTGCTGCCACGTGGCTAGGCTTGACGGGGTTTGCAGGGGCAAAACAGCAGGCTTTTGCTGCCTGGTTCGCAGTTGGTACTGCCGACGTCACTGCTGCTGCTGCTCCTGCTGCTAACATTGACAGGCGGCAGAGGGCGCGGCGGCCGCAGTGGCAGTGGCAACCTAGGCTCATCTTTCCGTGAAACGCGGGACTTTGAGCAGCTTCAAACCTCCATGTACTACATTGGTGGCAGTCCGCCAGTGTACAACAGCTTCAACAGGTCACAAACCCCAAACGGTTTGAACTACGTGCCAGAACCACGCGAGCAGGGTGCATGCAACTCTTGTGTGGGGCAGGCTGTAGCAGCAGCGATACAGATGTCGCTGGCGTACACCACACGGCAGCCAATCGACAGATTCAATGTGTCGGCACTTGCGCTGTACTATTGCGTGCCTGGCGGCCGCACCTGCAAGACAGGTGGGGGGCAGCAGCAGCAGCAGCAGTGAGGCTTGTGCGGCTGCATGCGTGATTGTCGCTGCATTATGAGGCATCATGCGCGCCACAGCTGCCTGTGCATGCGGATCTTTCAGCAGGTCGCACCCGCTCGTGTAGGAACAGACTACAAGATGGCAACATCAGCACTGCTGGACGGTTGTGCAATATGACATGCTTGGCTCTTGACAGCAACCAGACCTTGTTGCCTTGTTGACTGCGCCCGTGTACACGCACCTTCTCTGCTGCCTGCAGGTTGGGACATCCAAGCTTCGCTGCGGTCAACGGTGAGTGTCATGTTTGAATCCTGGTCTAGTTGTGTCACGGTAGCTGTGACTATCATTATACAGCCGGCGCCGTGTTGCCGCCACCCGGGAACAACGGAGGATTGAGGCACCAAAACCGCTTTGTTGATGTAACATGTTCAACATAAATCCAAAACCTGTCAGCGCTCAACCATCATTTCATCTGACGTGCTGCTGTGATGCACCTATGCCAGTTGCAGCAGGTGGAGCACCAGCATGTGCTGTGATGCTGCCCTGTTGCCGCACCTTCCAACTCAAGCTGGGTCATGACACATGCGTGTCATGCATCATGCTTGCTTCAAACCATGCAAAGTTTGCTCGCTATGTTTCCTGTGTCTTGTGTTTTTGCGTGCGGTGAACCCCCCAGTGCATGCCCCCAACAAGTGCCGTGAGGTATCACCACCACCCTCATGCTTCAGACATAAGTGTGACAACATTCGGTTGCGTGCCTGCTTCTTCTGCCCTTGCAGGAGGTCACCCCGCAGTGGATGCTGCCCAACAAGTGCTTCGAGTCAGCGCTGCGTTCCAACCCTGCAGGCAGCGCTGAGCCCGACATCAGCAACTTTAGGCCCATCTGCACGGACGCAGCAGCAGGCTCCAAGGACCCCGAGTGCCGTGGTGTCACTGCCCAGCAGCCGCGCTACAACTGCAGCTTCAAAAGCCTCAGCAGCTTCTGGCAGGTGGGCCTGGACGTCAGGTGTTGACGTAACATGGTTACCACACAGACATAACATGTTACATGGCGACTGCTGGTGCAGCAGCCGTGGCAGCTTCTTATGGGTCTGCTGTGCATACACGTTGTGCTGATCTTTGAACAGTGATGCTGATTGTGACAATGCCCGCGCTGATGTACATGGCTGCATACACCCAACACACCCAACACTTGCACCGCACCTGCCGTAAGCAGCAAACACATCTGCTGCACTCCCATATGTACACTTTGAAAAGCAATAGCGTAATGCGACTGGCTACAGCTACTGTTGAGACAAGTTCAGACTATTGTTGACTCTGTTTTGTCGTATTACATGGAAAGCGACGCGTTTCGGGCTCTTCACCCTTCATCAGGCTTCAATCCTATGAACACGGACAGAATCAACAAGTACTCGCCATCAGAAGCACACAACAACAGGGTGCAGGTTTTTGGGTGAGGTCACTGGCCATGTTGCCAGTGGCTCGAACCCTGTACAATACTGCACTGCAAAAGCAAACCATGAGGTCTTGATGATGAACACAGGGTGAGAGCCACTGGCAACATGGCCAGTGACCTCACCCAAAAACGGCCAGTCAGTGACTGGCCTTTACTAAGAATGACCCCAGGTTCCTGCCTTTTGTGAATGCAACAATCGGTCTCTCTGAAACCTCAGCATGCAGATCTCCACCGCCAATATCATATGCACCCCGCAGCAACTGTTGCAGCCGCAGCTCAGGTATGAGTTGTGCATACGGCACCACCATGACAGGCTTGCTGTTTGCAGTTGCAGCTGTGCTGCTATTGCTCATAGACAGGTATTGCACTGCAGGTTCAGCAGCACATCCGTACACATGGCGCGGTAATCACCAGGTGGGCAGAACACGGTTATAACTTTTATTCTTGTCGTGTTTGAAGTATCATGACAGATTTAGTTTGGCGGCTGCAACCACATGTCGATGTCCTGCGTGCACTTCATCAACTGACACAGCAAGTAACAGCCGTGCTTGCTGTACTCCCGTACCTGCTGCTGTGCTACTTGAGTACCTGCAGTAATCGCGCATTGGCTTTTGCCGTACGTGTCCGCTTGCAGGATTGCCATTTACGATGACTTCAATGTGCAGTTCAACGCCAGTGCCAGGAATCTCACTTCTCATGAGCTGCCGCCCTACAGACGCAACAACACCGCGCGGCTGCAGTATGGCCATGCCGCTGTGATTGTGGGCTACAACAACACAGACTTCACATGGACCATCCTCAACTCATGTAAGGCCCACTACATAGTTGCAGGTAGTGATAGCTGCAGCAATGGTTGGCTTGCTGTCTGCTTTGTACCAGCAAGCTGTCAGCAGTGTTTCACGGCAATCATATATATGTTCTCAATCATATATATGTTCTCACCGTGCGACATCCACCACACCCGTCCTACTGCTGCTGCTGCTGCTCCTGCTGCCGCTGCTGCTGCTCCTGCTGCTGCTGCCGCTGCTGCTGCTGCAGGGGGCTCTGGCCTTGACCCCAACCCTCGCATAACGGAAGGCATCACTGCAGACGGCATGTTCAAGATACGCATGGGAGTGGCAGGTGCAGCGGCTTGCTTCTGCAAAAGTTTTTGACAGCTGGTTTCAGCCTGGCAGGTTTAAAGCGGCGCATGGCAGCGTACATGTGTTCATGCTCGGCTGACGTGTACTGCTTTCGCATCCACTGTACCAGCAGAACCTGTAGAAAGGAGTTGCTGGTTTTTGCCTGCAGCGCTTGTCCATGCGTTAACCCTTGGCATGGTGATTGTGTTGTGCAGCTGCACACGCTGCAGCGTGATCAGCAGTGCTGCAGTCATGCTGCTTATGGCATGCGCGGAGCAGTGGGCTGCCTGCTTAGGCCTCTGCTCACTGCTGCTGCTGCTTTAATGGGCTCCTGTTCCTGCAGGCGTCGGCGCCCCAGATCTTACGTACGGTGTGGAGTGCCAGCCTGCTTTGGCCTCTACTCACTGCTGCTGCTACTGCTTGAATGGGCTCCTGTTCCTGCAGGCGTTGGCACCCCAGATCTTACATACGGTGTAGAGTGCCAGCCTGCTCAGGCCTCTACTCACTGCTGCTGCTGCTGCTGCTGCTGCTTGAATGGGCTCATGTTCCTGCAGGAGTCGGCGCCCCAGATCTTACGTACGGTGTGGAGTGCCAGCCTGCTTGGGCCTCTACTCACTGCTGCTGCTGCTGCTGTTTGATTGGGCTCCTGTTCCTGCAGGCGTCGGCACACCAGATCTTACGTACGGTGTAGAGTGTCAGCCTGCTGCTGGCTCTGTTGACAACCTGCACACCAATGAGCCCTGGCTGGGCGAGACAAGGCTGCCGCTGCAGCCAGTGAACGCGGGGAACCGGACCTGCTTCGATTACACCATGAAACCAAATGACACGTTTGCGTCAGTGGCAGGTGAGGACTAGCTGCGCCTCAAACTGCACGTGTATGCTTGGGCAAACCATGGGGAGGTTACGTATGTATACATATGCATGTCAGCCGTCAGCAGCCAGTGCAAAGGCCGAGGGCTTATATGCTGCTACGTCATGGATATTTGGAAAGCATTTTGTCAGGAGATCATTATAACAAAATTGGTTGCTTGGACGTTGCTGACAAGTTGCTCTTCTGCGTGTGCATCCTGCTGGTGCAGATCATTTCGATGTTGACATCCGCACGCTGGTCACCCTAAACCTGCGCCTCTTTGAAGTGACAAAGGAAATGAAATACAAGTACCAGACCATCCTACGACTGGACGAAATGCTACAAACATTGGACGTCGTGCAGAAAGTAACACAGGACTTGCTTGGCACACCAACTGCACCTATAGCTGGAGGTGGTGCTATTGAGCCCTACTTTGTGTGCACCTACTTTGACGCTGCTGGCAAAGGCACACAGATCAAGTGTGCCAGGGCGACACTGCACACAAACTCAACTATTTGCACGCGCAATGGCACGGTGAGTGCAGGGGCAGAGGCAGAGGTGAAAGGATGTATGGTTGATTGCATAAGCTGCATGTGGTTTGTTCACAGATACTGCTGCTGTTGCTGCTGCTGCTGCTGCTGCTGCTGCTGCTGCTGCTGAAGTCAACCTCAAATGTTTGCAGGCTAGACGGCACAAGCAGCGGTGGCAGGCACAGCAGCCTGGTAGCTGTTGGTGCCTTACAACTGTTTGCTGGTTGCGTCATACTTGTTACACCCACGTGAATGTGCAGCTATGCTTGCAGCATGGAAACATGCGCTCCCCATGGCATCTTGCTGTTGGCCAAGTTCACACCACCAGCTGGTACTGTCTGCAGGTGGCCTGCACGCTGTTCTACAGTGATGTAAACGTGACACAGCCAGCACCCAACAGCCGCATCAGGATGTGCAAAAGCAGCTGGGCCGACACACGGGAATTCAACAAGGTTGCGTTTGAAGTCGGCACAGGCACGGGCAAGCCAATCCCTGAAATCCAGGAGGTGCGTGACTCATGCGGTGGGACAGCCCAGCCGTCTGCCGCTGCATGAAGTGTTGGGTAACCAGCGCTGCAACTTGCAGGTTCCTGGTTGTGACATGCACCAGGTGGCAGGCCAGGGCAATCTTTGTTGATTCCAGTGCCCTTGTAAACAGGTTGTGAGGACCAAGCTCAACTGTCAGCGTGTTCTGTTGCTGCCGCAGGTTGCGCTGCGCAGGGTGCTGCAGACCATCGACGCTGGCATGCCTGATGCTGAAGCCAGCAGGTACATCATCTGCTCACAGTCTGAGCAAGACACTGACTGGTGCGTTACACAGGACACAGGTCTTGAAGGAAACTTGAAACAGATTTGAGATGACAGCCAGATCTGATGACTCAGATGGCATATGCTCGTGTATGATGACGTGTGCGTATGTATGAGCTTCCGGTGCATGCTTTCACAAACGGCACCTTATATTGCGGTGGGTTCTGCAAGAGATGCATCCGAATCTGCACCTGGATCGGATACACATCTGGAGCAGCTGCAACATCATGAGGCAGATCTGAAACAACTGCTGAGTTATGACAACTCTCGTTGCCGACATGCAGGGCGGTGCGAGAGACACATACAACTCCCCGCGGTATCACATTCTCGCTGGCTATTGCCTGCTGGCGAGACCAAGGCGCCCCACTGCGAAAAGTGATAGGCCTGTACTTCCGCGTCATCAGAACTCGGAGCGGCGTAACACCCTGCATGCACCCCAGCCTCAGTGAACAGCTTGTCACAGCGTTGCTCGACCTTCCACTGGAATGGCTGTACATCACTGTTTACGGAGGGCAGGTGTATCCACAGCTCGGGGCGCTGCCTCTTGGGTACTTTTTAGTTAATCACTATTGCATGACGGGCACGCTGCCGCCAAACCTACTGTACGGTTGGAGGAACATTGGGCTGTTTTGGCTGACACGGCAGGGAGATGCTATTGACTTCAACGACCCATCGATTGGAATTTGTGGCATCAGGTACTGACGTGGCAGCTGCAGCAGTGCTAGCGCGGCTCAAAATGAGCGTCCTGCGACAACTGTCTTGGATAACTGCTGTTCATTACTGATCGTATGACAAACCTGTGTTTTGCTTGCATCACTAAATCGAAGCCATGTTCGGAGCTACTGTGAAGCACTGCTGCTGCAACTGCTTTGGCTGTGCTGTTGTTGTCACTCACACCTGCTTACACCTGTCCTGCAGCGGCCCTGTCCCGCAGCAGTGGCAGAACACCACGCGGCCAGACATCACCAACACTCGGCTGTCAAACTCTATCTATGACGTCGACCTATCAGGCAACCTGCTGTCCGGCAGCCTGCCTGCCATCATCGGCGGACCTGACGCCATCCACACGCTCAGAAGCCTGAACCTGCGGAACAACAAGTTCACAGGCAGGGTGAGTGGCCACGGTCATGGGTGTGTCCCACTGGTTGTTGCGTAGTGTCCCCATCAGCGCGTCCACTGGTGACACTGGTTCATGTGTAGTGTCCCCATGGGCGTGTCCCACTGGTTCATGCGTAGTGTCCCCATGGGCGTGTCTCATTGGTTTGTGCATAGTGTGCCCATGGGTGTGTCCCAACGTTGATGCGTAGTGTCTGCATGGGTGTGTCCCACTGGTGTATGCATGGTATGGACTGCAACCGCTGCTCATGTCAGAAGTTGTATGTACCTCTGAACACCTAGGCGTGAAGCACGCCAATGCCAGTGCATTTGCTTGAAAGTGCAACTGCAGCACCTGCTTCCTGTATAGTATGCACGCTGTAAATGCTTGGCAGCATATAGCTTGGTACAAAGCCATGCAAGTGATCCTGACACTTGTGAAGCGCCTTGTATGTTCTGCTTTACGTATGCCTCATTATCCGGATGGCCATCTCTGTTGCGCAGGTACCAGATTCGTGGGCAAGGCTGGATCCGCTGCGCAGGAACAACAATGGCGCCTTTGTGGGGCCTGACGTGATGAGAGTAATTGACATACAACAGAACCAGCTCGCAGGGCCATTGCCTGTCACCCTGAGCAGGCTGGAAAGGCGACTGGAGTATCTATACGTGGACAGGAACCCCCAGCTGTCAGGCTGTGTCCCGCTCAGCCCATACACGGAGGCGACATTTGATGGCACGCGGGTCACCGGCAGGTGTGCGGACAGCAGCGCGCGAGACATCGCACACACGCAGCAGCGCAATGCGGTCAACGCGCACTTCCTGCCGTCGTTGAGCGTCAACGTGAATAAGGAATTCCGGACTATGCTTCAGCTTGTTGTCTCGGAGATCAACCAGACACTGGGGTCCTCCGTGCAGTCTGGTCAGACCAGCAAAATCTTCCAGCAGAACAATGCGCAAGGCGAGCAGCGTGGCTTTTGCAAGGTGTCCGTCACACTGATCGACGGCATTGAGTACATAACAGGGATTGAAGTGGGCGTGATGGACAACCGATTCCCTGCTGCTGGCCTAAACATGCAGCGGCTGTTGCACCTGATGCAGCAGCTGCCGCGTATGCGCAGCTTCGAATGTTCGTACTGCTACATGGCGGCTGAGCCGCCTCCAGACTTGAAGATCAGGCTGCCACCTGCGCTGCCCACCGTCGCACCCAACCTCGTCAAACTGGGGCTGTTCTCGTCTGGAATATACGGCACCATACCAGCATCATATGGCAACTTTGCTGAGATGCAAGAGCTGTTATTGGCAGGCAACAGGCTGTCAGGCCAGCTACCGGCAGAGTTGTCCAACCTCCAGAAGCTAAAGGTCCTGACGCTGATGGACAACAGATTTGTCAGTGAGTGCCATGATGTCAGCTTCTGCTAGGGTTTGTCACAGCCAGGCGGGGTTCTGTCACAGCCTGGCAGCTAAGTGTTTTACCTATCTACATGACAGCTCAACAGTCATCTCCTTGTCCTTTATATATGCTGACCAAGGGGCTGGCAGCTTGTACGCAGGTTTACTGGTCGTTCTCAGTTTGGCTGCTGTTGCTGCTGCTGCTGCTGCTGCTGCTTTCATGTCGTGCAGGCACTCTGCCTGCTGCCTGGTCCACCATGCCCAAGGAGCTGTATGTGGGCGTTGCCTCCAACGGCCGTATAACAGGCAACATTCCAGCGCAGTTTGCCAGCAACACAGGCACCTACTTTGACCTAGGCAGGACCAGCATAGGGGGCTGTGTGCCACGCCGCTTGAACGGCTTTTTCGGGACGTTCCAAACGCTGCCAAACGGCACTAGGGTGCTTCAAGACCTGCCCTTGTGCTGATCAATAGCACAATTGCGTGCATGTGCTGTGTGCGCTGCCAACAACCGTCAATCGAGCCGCCTAACCAGCAGCAACGTGTGTGTGTGGGGGGGGTGTGGGGGGGGGTGTGTTGTTGATTATATTGTTGACCAACATGTAGCAGCACCGATTTGAGCTGGCCAGCTGTGTGTGCCTTGTGCCAGCTTCATTACCTGGCAACATGAATAAAAGCCAACACATTGGCATCTGCTCAGCTGACTATACAACTTTGATGACACTCATGTTGTCATACGTCAAGTACGGCACCTATCGCAGCTGCAAGCTCCCCTGCAACGTATGAATGGCTGAGCGTTTTTTCAAGGTCCTTATGGTAAAGCGTTTTTTGTGGTCAGATGACATTTGGGAGGATCTTGGTCATCATGGCAGGACCGGCTGTGTATTCATCATCTGGCTGAGGGTGTAGGCGGATCAAAAAGTTCCTGTCCACCTGCAGGAAAGTACCCTAACTAACACAGGAATGGCTGCTGTGTTTGAGCTGTGGTGCCTGCCACTGGCAGCCTGGCAGACGAGTGTTTAGGCTTTTGGTTCAGAACTTCGATCCTGCTTGTTTGTGCCTGTCTGTGCTGGCAGCAGCAGGTGCTGACTGGGCTGCTGTCAGTGGCACTTCGCAGAGTGCCTCGGTGAAAACATCGACAACATTGCGAAATCGAAGCACATTGCCGAGCGAGCTGCTATAAACGATAGTTAATCGAATGATGTTTTCGATACAATGCGTGCGCTTTGCTGTTATGCCGCGAGGACGTGCATGCATCGATAAGCAGCTGGGGTGTCACTCCGAGCCTGCTGCATCTTTCACACCTGCTGCTGCTTTGCCAACAGAGCAGCCATGCCCGAGCGCGTCCGCTAAAGCAACTGGCAGTCACTTTGCAGTACACCTAGGTATTTATTAATGGTGCTGCTGCACGGTTGTGCAAGTAGCATGCTGTGAAACAGCCACCAAGATGTTGGCACACAGCAACGTGCAAATATCTTCATCATCATCATCATGTTACCCATTAAGCCATAGCATCAACGCCATCGGCCCCGCGCCCCTCAGGAGCGGGAGAAAGAGGGAGCACTGCTCCATTGTGTTTGCAAGTATTACGCACATCCCAAGCTTGGACAAGATACTCAGCAATGCTCCTAGATATCACTCGGCACACACCCCTACTACCCCAAATATCATCAGAAACAAAACGCAACAACTTAGTGGATGCATCAGTCAACGACAACACATTGCGCTATTTTTCAGCGCCGCCAGCAACATCACGCAAAACAGACCGAATTTCATCAAGCATAGTATCCCTCTGAGCAGAAGCAGCGGGACAATCAAACATCAGATGTGACAAAGACTCAACACCCTGACCACAAGCAGGACATGCTGTGTTAGAATCAGCTCTGCTGCCACCATAACGACTGGTACGCTCATGCACACAAAGACAGCCCATTCGAACAGCATCAGCAACTCAATACCACGTGCAAATATCTTCACTTGCCCCTGCAGCTGCTAACTCATGCTGAGTTTCTGCCAGGTGATTGGTTGATGTAGCACACGCTCTCATGCAAGGTGTGTGCCAGTGGTATCACAAGAAACTTCATGCATTCAAGTTGGCTGAGAGGCTGCTGTAGGTGGATAGGTTCTTGTTGATCCCCCTACTGCTCTGCTATATGTGACCATGTAGCTGGCTGCCTGCTGCTGTGCTGTGTTTGACAACAGTTATCAGCTGAGCAGCAGCTCTCTGCTGCTGCCGACGCCGTAGCCGCACACGACGGCCTTGCTGGGCCAGATCTCCACGACTGCATACGCATTTGAGTCGGGTGGGGCCTCCAGAATGCCCTCAAACACCACAAAGTGGATGCCGCTGCGCTGTGCATAGCCGCCGGGATGGTAGTGCCCGCTGAACACCAAGCACACAGTGCCTGCGTGGAACAACGGGAGTTCGGAAACAGAGCTGACAGTTGAGGAAGCGGTCTAGCTGCTTGCAAATGCGATGTATGTGCATCGAGGGTTTGATGTCGGTTACGAACACGAACACAGAGCAGGCATAGCTACCTGGGTGTGAGTGCCTGCTGCACAACAGGCACAAAATGGTTTCCTGCATGCATGCAGCATATGTAGTAATCGGCTGGGCCCGTCACGTGACGGGCTACGATGCAGAACATGGTCGCAACGGTACCTGCATGCTGCCCCAGCAGCGCCAGCAGTGCCAGCAGTGCCAGCAGTGCCAGCAGCTCCTGATAGTTCTAGCTATGGTGATCATGATATCAAGGGCAGATGATGATAACAAGGCCGCAACGGTACCTGCATGCTGCTCCAGCAGTGCCAGCAGCTCCTGACAGTTCCATGCCAGGTACTGCTCAGCCTGCTTGTACTGCTTCAACAGAGGATACTGTCTCGACATGAGGCTACAATATATATTAAAAGGCTAGAACAGTTCATTCTCTTTGGCGAGCCCCTCTTCCAGATCTATGCTAGAATAACGTGTCGTAAAATGCTTTAATTGAGAGCGTACCTGCATGCTGCTCCAGCAGTGCCAGCAGCTCCTGATAGTTCCATGCCAGGTACTGCTCAGGTGCAGAGCCGGGGGCCAGCGGGTGGTGGCACGCCACAATCACGCGCTGATCTGCAGCAGCAGCAGCAGCAGCAGAGCAGGCATGTGGTATCAAACCCAAGGAACTACTCTGTGTGTGGATGTGACCAGGGTGTGTGTGAATGTGACCAGGGAAGTATGATACACAGCCACACGTGAGGCTGTAACATGCGCAAATGTGCGATTAAAAGCAGCAGATCAAGACAGCGTGGTACTGTGGCAAGCTTTGCCCCCACCTGCCGGCCCCACCTGCCGCCCGTGCTGCTGCTGCTTGTTCGAGCTGCAGCATTTCATCTGCGCCAACTACAGGCTGCTCTGTTTGCAGGTTTCCTTTTGACCCCCTCCTTTAACTTCCGCAGGTATCAGATGTGAACACACCACATGTTGATCATATATATTTCATTCATTACCTGCCATTGCAGCCTCTGCCAGCTCCAGCTGCAGCCACGTCATCTGTGCAGACTCGGTCTGTGACGGACCGCCCGTTTTGCGGGTTTACTGATGCGGGTTTAAGGTTCTACTCTCTACAGGATGTCATTCTAATCTCTCATTAGAGCAGCAGATTCTGCCTTACTGTTTTATAAGAGCAGCAGATCTTATGAGAAGTATTTAACTGCCATTGCAGCCCGTGCCAGCTTCAGTTGAAGCCACGTCATCTGTGCTGATGCCAGCCTGCTCATTCAGCAGGTTTACTGATGCCTGAGGGTTTGATGAAACTATACTCTCTTACCTGTCAATTTTGGGGTTACCTGGGGGGAGCGATATCCTGCTGGCTGGCAATGCACGCGATTCAGGAAGTGAACCCAACTGCCGGGAGCCTGAGGCGCTGCCTCACCAGTAACACACACACCACATGCTTACCTGCCATTGCAGCCTGTGCCAGCTCCAGCTGCAGCCACGTCATCTGTGCCGACTCGGTCTCTGACAGACCGCCTGTTTTGCGGGTTTACTGATGCCTTAGGGTTTCATCTTCTACTCTCTACCCCAGGATGTCATTCTAATCTCTCATCAGAGCGGCAGATTCTGCCTCACTGTCTTGTAAGAGCAGCAGATCTTATGAGAAGTATTCACCTGCCATTGCAGCCTGTGCCAGCTCCAGCTGCAGCCACGTCATCTGTGCAGATGACAGCCCGCCGTTCCAGGTTTCTGCGTTGGGGTGCTGCTCCTTGGGGTGCGCCTCCAACCACTGGAAGGCCTGCTGCATCTGAGAAGAGTCCTGCAGCAGCAGCAGCAGCAGCAACGGCCGTGAGATCATGAGGAGGGCGCCTTTCAACTGCGTATATGCACGGCACACGCATAGGCAAGCACCACCGCACAGGCAGGAACGACTGCGTAGCTCTGAGGGTTGCACCAGCTGACACACAAGCAAGTAGCCAAAGCTGCTGTAATAGCTGCTGTAGCTGTAAATGTAGCTCCTGTAGCTGTAAGTGTGCTGACCTACTGCTGCTGCCCCCACCTCTGGGTAACCTGAGTGCAGGCTCATTTCTGTGGTGTCCAGCACGATCAGCTTCCACCTGGCAGCCAGTGCCACGCTGTAGTAGCTGCCTGGCATATCCAGCGCCTGCAGGACAAGGGTGCGCGTTTCTCAGTAGCACTGTGTTCACAGTTGCGATGTGCTTACAGTTGCGCTGTTTTCACAAGCCAAAGTGCGTCGTAATGACTCTTAAGCTCTTGAAGGAACTAGAAGCGGCGCAACTTCAGGTAGGACCTTGCTGGTTGCTAGTTCAACAGGCTGTGATTAGCTGCAAACAGAAGGTAGAGCAACGCAGCGCCGGATGGCAGGAAAGATGGCGGTGGTGCAGCTGTGCTGTTGTAGCTACCATCTTGCAGGACTACTACTGTTTACATGCAGCTGCAGCCGTCGCTCACACATCTGCCTCCAGACGTTCCACACCCATGCAGCACGCTGCACTGCCCCTGGTCAACTCTATAGTCTCACTGTTCCTAAAAATAATCTTGGCGAGAGTGCCTGCAAGCAGGTATCTTACCTCTAGCAGTCGACTGCGTGGCGCTGCTAGGCAGTGGTTGCCCAGCACATGCCTTGCAGGAACGCCCAGCAAGCCACTGCTGATCAGGCCCACTACCTGCTTCAAGTCCTTGTCTGTCTTTGCTGCTGTGCTGTAGCTGGCAGCGTCTCCGTAGCCGTCTACTATGTCGCCAAGCGTGAGCAGGAAAGACAGCGGCTGTACTGGGTCTTGCTGCGATCGAGTCATCTCAGACAGGTGATGGAGCGCTGCCTGCAGCTTGCCTGCACTCTCGCGGTATCTCTGAGGCCTTCCATCAAAGACTACGTTATCCTGTGGATCAAAAGAAGAGTTGAACAGGCATGCTACGTGTGAGGTGACGGCAGAACATCCTGCTGCAGATAACAACAGTAGCAGCAGTAGTGCGTCGGTTGGTTGATAAGCACAGCAGCATCAGGTGACCCTTGCGCTTATGGCACTGCAAACATACCTTGTCAGCATGCTGTATATCTGTAATAAGACCGAACTTGAACAGCGGCAGGTCCACACCCAGCACATGGCCCTGTGTGGCGGTTTCAGCACATCGCTGAGCAGCGCAGTTGCTCAGCGCCATAATCACTAGTTCAGCAGTTTGAAAACGCTGATCGATACTTCAAATTTGGCTCAGTGCTGAGTGGGGTCCCCACGCGCAACAACGCTGGCCGTGAACAAATGCAGATGCCAAGAGCAGACACAACTGCTCAAAGCATTCGAGCTTGACACGCGCTGACATTTGCCGCGCTTTGAGCCTGCGTTGCCAGGCTCTTCGTATGTCCCTAAAAAGAAACAGCACCGCTAATCACACAACAGGTGACACGTTGCGACAAGGGTTTTTCCAGATTGGCAAGTTCATCGACAGACGTACTGGAATGTGTATAGTACAATATTTTCACTAATTGCTGGAAAGGTGCACATCAGCGTACTGAACGTGTGCTGCACTTGCTTCGAACTTGAACATGTCTTCTCGGCCTCATTGCAGCGAGCTCAAGCATGACAGGATGTTGAACCAGAATAGAACTTGAGTCTCAGCCATCTCTGCACACGTGAAACCGCTGCTGAGCTAACTGCAGTAGCTGTGTACATCCACAGTACGCTACTGCTTGCGCAGATAAAGCAGCATGTATGACCAACCATAGCTAGGAGTTCACACGATGAGGACCTCAAGTGATGAAACGCAGTCAACGTCAGAAATGGAAGCCTCAGCAGGGCCCTTTGCTACTGCAGCACCTGGCAGGCAGGCCACATCAGCAATGCCAAGCACGGTTGTCATCCCAGCAGCAGAACACGCAGCATCAGAGGAGCTGCAGCTCTTGCAGGACTATGCAGCTCTAAGCCCTGTCAGTACGCCTACAACTATGCTGTTGCCTGTGCGAGCAGGTGCAGCTGCAGCCAGCTCGCCTCAGCGCCTCAAATACACCAGCGGGGCAGCTGCATATGATTCAGATGTCGAAGATGAGCTTGCAGGAAACAGCAGCATTTGTATAAGCGACTCTGCTGCTCTCCTTGGATACAGTGCAGACGAGCAGGCACCTTCAGTGGCAGCTGCTGCGGGGTCAGCAGCTGTGCCAGATGAAGTGCCAGCATCAACAGCAGCAGACACAGGTGCAGCAACAGAGCATGATGTATGCTCTGCTGTGCTGCCTCTATCACCAGCAGCAGCAGCAGAGCCCAATACAAATTCAGCAGCAGCTGATGGTATCGAGCAGCCGACTGCACAACTGGAGGCAGCATCACATACACAAGCACATGCACTGCCAACTGCTCTAGCTGCTGAGGAAACTGCAGGCCACAGCACAGCAGTAACAGCAACAGCAGTATCAGCAGCAGCAGCAGCAGACCCTGCTTTAGGCATATCACCAATAGTACAAATAGCGAGCAGCCCGTCAGCAGCGAGCGCAGCTGTAACAGAAACTCTTGGCAGCACTGCAGCAGCAGCCCCTGAGCTGCAAAAGGAGCTAACAGAAGCCGAATCAGCAGCTGCTGCTGCTACTATGTCGCCTGTAGCAGCACCAGCAGCAGCAGCAGCTACAGCAGCTACAGCAGGCAGCTTAAGCCAGCGAAGGCGCAGCAGAGTGGGTTCCGCACCCACACAGCAGAACAGCCAGCCGGCACCGCCAACTTCATTGCTGCAGCATCAGCAACAGCAGCAGGCATTGGCAGGAGGTACGCAGCAGCTGCAGCAGCAGGCAGCAGCGCCAGCTGCAGCTAAAGCAGCAGCGCCATGGGCATCAGCGCCAGCGCCAGCAGCAACTGCTGCTGCTGCTGCTGCTGCTTCAGGAGAGGCACGCGGGGACAGCAGCTTGGCTAGTGAGATGGGAAAGCTGCGGCCGATCAAAACCACTGCCACAGATGTTGCTGTGGGCTCTACAGCAGCAGCAGCAGCAGCAGCAGCAACAGCAGCAGCAGGTGGTGTTCAAATCACTGGTGGCGGCAGCAGGTGGGTTCAGATTACCAAACATGAGCAGTGGTGCACGCCTGACTGTTGTCGTTGCGTGAGCAGTGCAACAGAGGGCGGATACATACTTCAAGTTTTCTGCTCTGTGCTGTTGTGTACACACATGTTGCGTGTGCTGTTGTGTACACACATGTTGCGTGTGCTGTTGTGTACACACATGTTGCGTGTGCTGTTGTGTACACACATGTTGCGTGTGCTGTTGTGTACACACATGTTGCGTGTGCTGTTGTGTACACACATGTTGCGTGTGCTGTTGTGTACACAAATGTTGCGTGTGCTGTTGTGTACACACATGTTGCGTGTGCTGTTGTGTACACACATGTTGCGTGTGCTGTTGTGTACACACATGTTGCGTGTGTTGTACACATGTTGCGTGTGCTGATTTTGTGTACACACATGTTGCGTGTGCTGTTGTGTACCGCACATGTTGCGTGTGCTTTGTTGTGTACACATGTTGCGTGTGCTGTTGTGTACACATGTTGCGTGTGCTGTTGTGTACACACATGTTGCGTGTGCTGTTGTGTACACACATGTTGCGTGTGCTGTTGTGTACACACATGTTGCGTGTGCTGTTGTGTACACACATGTTGCGTGTGCTGTTGTGTACACACATGTTGCGTGTGCTGTTGTGTACACACATGTTGCGTGTGCTGTTGTGTACACACATGTTGCGTGTGCTGTTGTGTACACACATGTTGCGTGCTGCAGGACTCCGTTTCTGGCATGTTAAACCTTTCAAATCCAGCACAAAAATGCTCTGTGTTCCTGCTGCTGCAGGGCTGCATCATTGGCAGAGCCGTCAGCTGCTGTCATGTCGCCCATGTACCGCAAGGCAGCGAGCAGCAGCGTGCTCAGCCTGTGCATTCAGCGCAGTACGGCACTGGTGCCTGACGTGTTACTGACAGACCCCGTGGTGCGGCTGCACGTTGTGCATGCTGGCACCGGGGAGTACGTGCGGATGGTGCATCAGGCGGCTGTGGGGTGCGCCTTGGAGCAGCAAACACAGCAGCAGCAGCAGCAGCAAGGGGTGTTTGGGGCTGCAGCTGCGAGCTGGGATGGCGGTATGAGTAGTGGCAGCGTGCTGGGCGTGATGCGGCATGTGGTGGAGGCGTCACTGCAAGCAGAGGTGAGACAGATGTGTGTATTGGTTGAGTGGCATCCGCACAAAGCTGGATTGTCTGGGTGTTCGCTGGTGCTTGTTGTGTTATGGCATGTAGTGGAGGCATCACTGCAGGCAGAGGTGAATTCGACACATGACGAATCGGAGCCATTTGCACTCAGTTTGACGAAGTTGTTAGCAGTCATACCAAAAGTTGTTCAGCATTGAGGCCTAGCTCACTGCGGCATGCGGTGGAGGCATCACTGCAGGCGGAGGTGAGCTGGAAATGCATACTTGGAGGGTTAGCGGCACACAGCCGAAAGTGTTCTCAGGTGTATGCGGGTGCTTGTAGTGATGCAACATGTGGTGGACACGTCACTGCAGGCGGAGGTGAGCTATGTGCACAACCATACAGCGCAACATGCACTCTGTTACACGCAGTTGCTGCATTGGTGTTTTTACGTCAATGAGCAACGAAGCCTAGCGTAGCGCAGCATGTGGTAGATGGATCAATGCAGGCAGAGGTGAGCTGTCATGCGCAGAAGTTTGTGTATTTTGCGAGCGGGACTCGCACAAAGCGGACATGTACAGACAACTGGCCAGCTGCATGCCAGCGCGTGTTGCACTGCAACATGTGGTTGTTGCGTACGTTGCCAAGACAGAAAGAGCTGGGCTTTGCACAAGCTGCTCTCAAGGTGATGCATACACGCAAGCAGCAGAACCTCTGAGCGCTGTGATCTTCCACGCATACCACAGGCTTGCGCATTGCTGCTTATTCTTTTGTGCTGCTGTGCAGATGCTTGAGCACCCGGGGCGCCCTGTGCTGACGACGGTGGACAACAACACGCCATGCCCACAGTCGGCGCTGCTGGAGTACATTCCGCCAATTCAAACGCGGCCGTATGACATGCTGCGGGTGAGCCGGGAGGGGCTTGATGGGGTGTTACAGTGCTGAAGAGGTGTTGTTACATGGGAACCAGTGACCTGAATGCAACAGGTGCAACAGGTGCAATGCTGGTTGTCATAATAATAATCAATCCTTGTAAGCCATACCTGTCGGCATCGGCAACCGCGCCTCACCCACTGGGGAGGCGGAAAGCAGACTGATTATTCTCTCTATTTTCGGTGTAAGGTAGACCACCCAGACCCTTACACCCCTTCCTAGGCAACATGTGGGAATCACCCCATACGGTGGACTGCATACCTAGCAGGGCCGGTGTGTATATAGCCAGCAATCGACGGAGTCCTGCGGAGAGTCGCGAGGACATTAGCAGCATCCTTCCTTCGGCTTTCGCCGACTGTATCCCTGAGTCCAGAGACATACTGCTTAGGCTCAGAATCGAACCTGCAACCTTTCGGCCACTGTTCGTCCGTCATCACCACTGCGCCACGTGTTTAACGTCCCGCCGGACATGCTGGTTGTCATGTTCTGTTACTTTTTTGGGATGCACCGCCGGAGCGCATAGCACCAATTCAAGCTCATGCATTTCTGTACAATGCGCTGCAGGGTTAGAGCCATGGGCTGGCTGCGGAGTGGGCAGAGGCGCTGTCGCTGGATGTGTCACCATGGCCCCTGGCTGCTGCTGCTGTGGGGGTTGCTTTCTTACTCTGCTTGTTCCCAATGCGCTGCAGGGCCAGAGCCATGGGCTGGCTGCAGAGTGGGCAGAGGAGCTGAGCCTGGATGTGTCACCGGAGGGCCTGGCGGCTGCTGCTTACGTGCTACTAGTGTTTGGTTGAAACTTGTCAAGTTCTATTTGATGCTGTGCAGGGCCAGTGCCACAGGTTGGCTGCGGAGTGGGCACAAGAGCTGTCCCTGGGCACATCAAGGCCTTGAGCATCACGGGAGTGCCTGGAGGCTGCTGCTGCTGCTGCGCGGGTCACTTACTTGCTGTGCCTCTTCACAATGCGCTGCAGGGACAGAGCTACGGGTTGGCTGCAGGGTGGGCGGAGGAGCTGTCCCTGGCTGCTGCTGCTGCTGACGCTCTGCTGCATACTTTTTGTGTTCTATTTGCTGCTGTGCCGGGCCAGAGCCACAGGCTGGCTGCAGAGTGGGCAGAGGAGCTGTCCCTAGGCACATCAAGGCCTTGAACGTCACGAGAGTGCCTGGAGGCTGCTGCTGCTGCGCGGATGACTTACTTGTTGCAGTTTCATTACAAAGCGCTGCAGGGCCAGAGCCACGGGCTGGCTGCGGAGTGGGCAGAGGACTTGTCCCTGGCTGCTGCTGCTGATGCTCTGCTGCATACTGTTTGCGTTCTATGTGTTGCTGTGCAGGGCCAGAGCCACGGCTTGGCTGCGGAGTGGGCGGAGGAGCTGAGCCTTGATGTGTCACCAGAGGGCCTGGCTGCTGCTGATGCACTGCTGCTGCTGGAGGTGGTGCAGCTGCCCAGCGGCTTTGCACGCTTCAAGGTCTGTGACAGCGCAACGTAACAACACTATCTCTGCCTCATAAGTTTGCTGTAAAAGGACAGTGTGAGATTCTGCTGAAACTCTGGAGTTGTCACCGTTGCAACAGCAGCCAACTTTGCAGCACGTAACCAACCGTTAGTATGCATGCACTGACTGTGCAGCATCTTGACGTGGTGTGTCACACATTATGTACGTCACATCAGCGGTTGCCCCTGCTGAATCTGGTGTTGCTGTGCTGCATTGTTTCTCCTGCAGCATCACGCACAGGACTTTGGTGCTGGTGGCAGCGGTCATGCAGTGGCGTGGGCGTTCCTGCGGTTGCAGGGCCTGCGGCAGCAGCAGCTGCAGGGCGAGCCGCTGCAGCTGCAGCTGCAGCTGCAGCTCTACAGATACAAGCCAGGTGAGGTGGATTCTGGCTGCAGCTGTTTGTTGCAGAAGCCAATTCCAGGACAGAACATTACGACATCGAGGTTGCCAGCAAGTGCTAGTATACACACTGCTGAGGGATTTGCAAACAATTGCTGCTTGTTGGGAATGTTGGGTTTGACATAGCAGTGTGAAACAGTACCAGTTGATCATATGATGCAGCTGCAGCTCAACAGATACAAGCCAGGTGAGAAGAGATCAGCAGCACCTGCTTGCAAACAATGGCTGATTGGTTGCTGAAAAGTTTGTTCTTGGTTTATAGCGGTGTAAGCAGTAGCAAATGATTTGGAGACCCTGCTCGATGGTTGCAGCTGCAGCTGCTAATGGTGTGGCTGGTATGCTACCATAGATAGTTCAGCAGAGCCCCATGAACTCCAGACGACGCACTCTACCCTGCCCTCATGCCCTGCTGAATGCAGCTGTTGCTGACAAAGCCACTGTTCTGCCGGACAACTGCTGCCATATGTGATTGCAGCTGCTGTTGGTGAGGCAGGTATGCTGTCCAAGGGACCACCAGGACCCCACCCAGCAACACAAGCAGATGCATTCTACCCTGGCAGCATGTCTTGCTGAGTGCTGTTGTTGCTGACGAATACACATTCACGTTCTGTTCAACTGCTGCCACATCATTGCAGCTGCTGTTGGTGAGGCAGGCATGCTGTCCAAAGGACCAGCCGGACCCCACCCAGCAACACCAGCAAAGGCAGCATTCCTGTCTTGGAGGGGCTACGGCCTAGACAGCACTTGTAACAGTTATAACAGCAGTTGTAACAGTCCTGGAGCACCTGTGACACCTGGCAGTCCCCTAAGAGCTGCCTTAGGTGGTTTTTGGAACAGAAGTGCTAGGCCTGGCCCTGCTGCTGCTGGCGAGAGTTCTGCAGTTGCAGACGCCGTGCAGTTTGGCGCTCTGCAGCAACCACAGGCACCTAGTGGCAACGGCAGCAGCAGCGGCAGCAGCAGCAGCAGTGGTGCTAGGCCGCTGAAGGGTTGGGAGAAGTATCCAGGGTTTCTGGAGGTGACGCTGGCTGCTAAACCGCGGCCTGCGCCTGAGGTGCTGCTGGTGGTGACTGACCCTGCTGCTGGCGTGCGGCCGGATGTGCCTGCTGGTTACGGCAGCGGCTTTGAGCATGGTGAGTGGTGCTGCAGTTCATGCAAGCAACTGTCATGTGGTTGTCGGCTCTACAGTAAAATTGCTGTGTTGGGTTTGCGACTGTCTAAAGAGTATCCTGTTGCTTGGGTGCGGCCGGATGTGCCTGCTGGCTACGGCAGCGGCTTTGAGCATAGTGAGTGGTGTGGCTATGGTTGTTGCAAGTAAGATATTGAATGGGGGGAGTTACACGTGGGCCGAAATGAATTTTGAAGCTTTTGTTGCATGTACAAGCCAAAGTTTGCTCTAGCTCCATCATGCTGTGTTGCGATGGCGGGTGTCTGGCAGCTACTGCTGCTGGAGTGCAGCTGGATGTGCCTGCATCATCACGTCACGCACATCACATTGACCTGTCGTTTGCTGTTTATCCATACTCTGCATCTGCCGCTGTATCAGGCCACATCTCGTGGGGCTTGCTGCACAAATCAAAGGCAGCATCTGCTGCTGCAGCCGCATTGCTCTGAACACACCCTGATGTTGCCATCTGCTGATCGTCTGTACCCTGCATCTGCCGCTGTATCAGGCCGCATCCCATGGGGCTTGCTGCACAACACAAAGGCAGCAGCAGCTGCTGCAGCTGCATCGTGAGGCAGCAGCATCTGTCAGCGTCGTGTGATGAAACACACCGTAAAGTTGCCTTCTGCTGATCAGTTGTACTCTGCATCTGCTGCTGTATCAGGCCGCATTACATGGGGCTTGCTGCACACGCTGCCGCAAGGCAGCAGCACTGCTGGCAACGGTTGCCAATGGCATCTCTAAGAAGCACACTCTGGACTTCACATATCTTGTCTGTGCCCTCTGCATCTGCCGCTGTATCAGGCCGCATCCCATGGGGCTTGCTGCACAACCCAAAGGCGGCAGCTGCTGCCAGCCGCATGTTAAGAAGCACACTTCAAACTTCAAATTCTTTGTTTGTGCACTCTGCATCTGCCGCTGTATCAGGCCGCATCCCATGGGGCTCGCTGCACAACCCAAAGGCAGCAGCAGCAGCTGCAGCCGGCGCAGCGGGGGCAGCAGCAGGCCTGTCTGTTGCTGGCGATGCGTGCGGGGCAGCGCTGCTTGACAAGCAGCTGCTGGCACTGGAGGGCAAACTGCACCGGCCATTGGCACATCCTTGCAAGGTAGGCTTGAGGCTTGTGTGCAGAGTGTTGTGCATGAGTTGTGCTGCACAAAACGGAATTGAAAATAGGCTGAACAGAGCTTCGCTGCTTGACAAGCAGCTGCTGGCGCTGGAGGGCAAACTGCACCAGCCGTTGGCACACCCTTGCAAGGTAAGTAACCGATACGGTTCGATGGCCAATGTGTTGTGCTGCTATATGTCTGCTAGCTATCTGACGACTGGCAGGTGCTGTTGCTCTAGAATCTATTGCTGTGACCTTGAATGGAACAGCCGCAGGCTGTCAGCTTGTGAGCTGCTGCCACAGTCCTGTAGTGATACCCCTGTTTCAACGTCCGCCAGGTGCCCAGATGCTGTGCTTGTAAGGATCCCAGGCTTGCCAGAGGCAGCTGCAGCCCCTCAGGGGTTGCATCAAGATGATTCGTCTGCGATGCTGGCACACACTCCCTGGCTTATGCTGCGCTGCAGGTGCCCAATGCTGTGCTCGTGGACATCCCTGGCTCACCGGGCGGCTGCAGCTGCATTGCAAGCAGCAGGGACGGCCGCTGGCTGGCAGCTGCCTGTGCTGATGCAGACGGCAGGTTCAAGGTGCGCGAGTGTGACTTGAAGTTGGGTTTGGATGCATTCATGTAAGTGTGTGATGCGTAGGTGCTGTTTCTCAACACATACCATGTGGTTGCGCTTGGCTGGTAGCTGCTTGTGCTGCTGCGGACGGCAGGTTCAAGGTGCGCATTTGTGACATGTGAATTTGTCAAAGCATGCTATGTGACGCGCCCACATCGCTGTGTTCCTTGCATGCGGCAGCTTTATGTGGTACAGCCTCAGCTTGCGTGCAGGCCAGACTAGGTGGTCACAAACCGGTTTTTGAGCTCAGCAATGCATTTCTGCCACCACTGCTCGTTCTTCCCCACCCTCAGATCATGCTGCATCAGGCCCTGACAGGCCGACTGTGCTGGCCTTATCATGGACACATCATCGCAGTAACCTCACTATAACCTTTGCTGCTGTTGTTGCCCCTGCAGATCATGCTGTATCAGGCCTTCACAGGCCGACTGTGCTGCATACTAGGTAGTCACGAAGGCATGGTGTACAGCATCTCATGGTCGCGAGATGACGCCTGCATCGTAACCGCGTCAGCAGATTACACCTGCAAGGTTTGGCACCTGCCGCTGCTGCCAAGCCCTACCAATGCAGCACATAACATCGATCCAACAGGCAATGTGGCAAATGCGTCAGATGGAGGCTCCATGCTAGGGACAAATGCAGCAGCAGCAGCAGCTGCTGGCAGTGGTGTCAGCTGCAGCGTGCTGCAGCACAAGTGTTTTGTGTATGCTGCAGAGCTGCACCCTGTGCAGCAGCCGCTGCTGCTGGCGGTGACTGGCGGCTATGACGGCGTGGTGCGGGTGTGGAGCGCGGCTGACGGCCAGCAGCTGAGCTGCTTACAGGTGAGGCTGGAAATGTAGGTGCTCATGTAGGTTACATCATATCAGTGCTATGAGGTTGTCGCCACGACCAAATCTGTTCTGTAAGCAAGGCTACAATGGAGGGGTGCGTGCGTTGAGTGCTGCTGACTGCCAGCAGCTGCGCTGCTTACAGCTGAGACGCCGTGAGGCTTTTTGCAGATGATGGTGTAGCTTTCTGAATCATAGCACTGCTGTGAGGTTGTCGACATATTCAGATCTGTACTCTATGATAGGCTGTGACGGCGTGGTGCGGGTGTGGAGTGCTGCTGATGGCCAGCAGCTGAGCTGCTTGCAGGTGAGGCTGAAAGTGTGGATGATTGTGCAAGGCAAATGATTGTGCACTGCCACTGGCAGCCTAGGCGGTTCAATTTAGAGACTGTGGGATAAGCAGAACACATTCTATGTTGTTCAAACGTTCGTCACATTGCAGGTGGTTTAACATACGATGCACCAAACTGTTGAGCTCGGACTCCCATCTGTTGTCGCCGGTGTATACTATTCTTGGCATACGCAGATTTCCGGCAGTCCCATCAACTGTGTGGCGCTCAACCAGCTGGGCAGCCGCATGTTCACCGGCGGCGCATATGCAGATCTCAACTCATGGGAATGCTGATCTGGACTTCTCATCCGTTGCCCCCTTACGCCTACACAGGTGTCTGGCAGTCCCATCAACTGCCTAGCGCTCAACCAGCTGGGCAGCCGCATGTCCTCTGCGTGCTTTCATTCATCCGCAATTCATTGTTTGTCGCCGTGCTTATGCATGCGCAGGTCTCAAGCAGTCCCATCAACTGCTTGGCGCTCAACCAGCTGGGCAGCCGTATGTTCACCGGCGACGCAGCAGGAGCGCTGGCAGAGCTCTCCCTGGACGTGACTCCCCTGAGCAGCAGCTTCGCACCATCTGCAGCAGCAGCAGTTTGGACAGCCGCAGCCGCTGTCGCTGCGCCAGCGTCAAACGCAAACATGTACAGCTCTGAGTCAGGTCATGGAGACGCATTTGTGTCGCTTAGTGGGGGACTGGCAGGGTTGCCAGCAAGCTGTGAGAGTCCTTCGAGACAGCAGCAGCAGCAGCAGAGTCTGATGTCGTCTCTGCGGCCGAGTACGCCGCTGGGGCAGGCGGCAGCAGCGGCTGCTGCTGCTGTTGCAGAGGCTGTGTCACCGGTGGTGGCGGTGCTGAGGCATGGCAGCACCGCCTCGCAAGTTTTTGCAGGTGAGGGTGACTGCTGGCATCATCAAGTGCACAGTTTTATACTTTGCAGTGTTGTTCAATCAGCCTCTGCGGGCCGGAGTTGAGAGGTCGTCAGGTGTGCACCGTGCACACATGCAGGGCCTGCAGCTGGCTATGGTGTTGGCGAGCTGCTCCCGGAGCGCTATAGTAAAGTTCAACTAGCTGAGGCATAGCAGTACTGCCGTGCAAGTTTTGGCAGGTGAGGGAATGCACCCTGGTGGTCACCAGCTGTTGGATCTCACATCTACGTCACACACTGGGCTTCAGCTCTTCAAGAGTTGATAAATGCTACCGCTTTTGCTGCTGTCGCTGCTGCCGCAGGCTGTGCCACAGCATCCTGAAGCTGCTGCGCACCAGCAACAAGCTGCTAGGAAGCCCCATGTCCTGTGTCGCAGTGCACCCTGGCGGCCACACTCTGACCATCCAAGTCACCAGTGCATGCTGCTGCTGCTGCTGCTGCAGGTTGTGAAAGCCTTCATGTTGAAGCTTCTGCGCACCAGCAACGAGCTGATAGGCGACCCCATCTTCTTTTCTACTGGTGCACCTTGATGGCCACACTCTGACCATCCATTGCATGCTGCTGCTGCTACTGCCACAGGCTGTGACATCTTGAAGCTTCTGCGCACCAGCAACAAGCTGCTGGGAAGCCCCATCTCCTCTCTAGCGGTGCACCCTGGCGGTCATCAGCTGCTGGCACTCACAAAAGCAGCACGGGTGAAGGGCAGCTACACAAAGTCGAAGACGAGTGAGCTGGTGGTGGTGGATCTGAAGCTGCTGCTGGTGGCTAGGAGGATGAGCGATGTGCGCTGCAGCGCAGCGCCACTCAAGTTTGGTATCAGCCCAGGTAAGGGCTTTTGCTGATCACTATCTGGCATAGGTATCAAGCAAAAGCTGTGCGCATATGGTATAGCCAGTTCAATTGGCAGGCCGGGCCTGTTCACAAGGCAATTTGGTAGGTTGTAGCGCTTGCAAACTGTCATGTGAGGGGCAGCTACACAAAGTCGAAGAAGAGTGAGCTGGTGGTGGTGGATCTGAAGCTGCTGCTGGTGGCTAGGAGGATGAGCGACGTGCGCTGCAGCGCAGCTCCTCTCAAGTTTGGTGTCAGCCCAGGTAAGGGCATTTGCTGCCGCCGGCAGCGGACTGGATGATCAGTCTCCTGCACAGGGCTGATAGAATTGTGTGAGCATGCTGTCAGCGAATGGTTGCATGTTTGTGTTTGTGTTCGGTCACCGCCAGTGCCACTGCAGTGGACGCACTGCTTGACCTATACTGCGCTTCTTGACTGCTGTTTGTGTCTTGGCTGCAGACGGGGAGTACGTCACATGTGGCTTTGAACAGGCCCCCTAGCCATCTGGGACTTTGCCACAGCCACCGCCTGCCTAAAGTCCTGCTTTGTGACTGCCTGCTGCATGTACCTGCTACAGATGGGGAGTATGTGACATGCGGCTCTAAAGCAGGCCCCCAGCCATCTGGGGCTCTGTGTAGATCAGATGCGTCTTGCCTGCTTGACTCTGCTGCAAATCCTGACTGCCGCTTGTATCTGCTGCAAACGGAGAGATCGTCACATGTGGCTCTGAATCAAGCCCCCAAGCGACCTGGGAGGCATTCTGTATATGATGTGCATAATGCGAAATATACCACTACGTACTGCTTGACTTATGCTGCAAATCCTGACTGCCGCTTGTGTCTGTCGCAGATGGAGAGTACATCACATGTGGCTCTGAAGCAGGCCCCGCCAGCAACCTTGGACTTGTGTTTACGTCAAATACTGTGCCTGCTTACTTATGCTGCATTTCCTGACTGCCGCTTGTGAATTTTGCAGACGGAGAGTACGTCACATGTGGCTCTGAAGCAGGCACCCCAGCGATCTGGGACTTTGTAACAGCCACCGCCACCTCTGCGCCACACTTTGCGCTTGGTGGCGCTCCTGTGTACAGCATCTGTTGGAACAACTGCTTCCAGGCAGTGGCAGTGTGCAGCTTCAGTGCGTATGCGCCGATCCGGGTGCTGTGTTTCGATGCTGGGCAGCCGCAGCTGGCACTGAATGCACCGCAGCAGCAAGGGGCTGCTGCTGCAGCGGCACACAAGCAGCGGAAGTCACAGGTGCGTGGAAACTGCAGCGGAGATCTACTAGATCTGGACTACTAGTCCAACAGAGAAGTTGGGATGTTGAAACACGCATAGTATGCGTGATGATGCTGTTGACTGGATACACATCAATGATCATATAAATCTTGCATGCTCCACTCCAGGAGCGAGGACCCCACTCAGGAGCCACAGCGATGGCGACGCGCTATGTGCTTCCAGACCAGCTGACGCTGCTGCTGATGCTGATGCTGTGTCGTTTATCTGTGCAGGCTGCTGACCCCCCTGCCGGGCTTCACGCGCGCTACGTGCTTCCAGACCAGCTGACACCCCACCGTGTGCACGCACTGCTGTCAGACCTGCGAGCTTCGGCAGCACAGGTGCGCTGTTACCTTTCATCTAACAGTGTTAGCCACGTGTACGTATCAACAGTGTTGAATGCACGGCTGTTGTGTGCGGGCTCCACAGGATACGTTGCGTTTAACGCTGCACCAAGCTGCCAGCTGGCTGCTAGATGAACACGCATACTGCCTGGCGCACTCACTGTCTGTAAATTGTGGTGTGTTGTGTGTGCAGCGTGGTGTGTATCGACAGTCAAATGATCCTGACGGTCAGCACCTGGTGGTAAAGGCCAGCGGCCATGCCAACAGCAGGCACAACAGGCACCACCAGCATGCGGCTGCCGGTGCCGCTGCAGCGACGCAGCACGACAGTAATCATAAGGCGCGCCTAGGCCACAGCAGCATACAAAACGAGCAAGACAAGCGCCACGTGACACAAGCAGCAGCGATAGCCGAAACGTTGGCGGGTGGGGAGTGCTGTAGCAGCAAGCGAGCGGGGGTGGAAGGAGTTGAGGAGGGTGGTGAGCAGCAGGTGGCAGCAGAGCGCAACTCATGTGGTGACTCAGCAAGCAAGGGCTGTGCTGGGTTCCTACAGCAGCAGCAGCAGCAAGAAAGTTTAGCAGCCAGTGGCACTGGCAAGGGTGCAGAAGGTATCAGTGCTGCTGAGTCAGCTGCACGCAGTAGCGCACTGACAGCATCCGCAGCAGCAGCACATGAGCACGGTGTGGCAGTGGTGGGAAAGAATCGGCAGCGTGTGTATGAGAGGCTGCAGCAGGCAGCAGCGCCGGCTGCAGGCAGCAGCAGCAACAGCAGCAACAGCAGCAGCAGCAGCCAGCCCAGCACACCAAAGGTGGTGCTGAACAGAAAAGCAGCAGCAGTTGCAGCGCCTTGGCTGCAGTGATACTACTAGTGTGTATTATAGGCTTTGACAGGCAGGCCAGCAGCTGTGCCAAAGCAGTACGAAACTGCTTGCAGAGCAATGAATGCCATTCCGAGGCTCGGTTATAGAGCTTGTGTAGTGGGTAAATATTTTACATCGCGATACTTGCTGCCGCCACGTGTCGCCACTTTGCAGTGGGAAATGCACAGGCCGGTTCCAGTCATATTGAGCACCATCGTCGCCTGCTGTCACTGAGAACAGATTGCACAAGCACTTCTGCACCTGACAACTCGCTGCTACCTGCAACTTCGCTTTTCTTTTTCACACTGAACTTCTACTGTTCCTACCAGGAACTCCATCAACTTCCAGCTCCTGCACGTAAGCACAACACTGAAGCTCACTAGCCATGCCACTGCCTTGGCTATCAAACCTACTGCACTGCTGTCACAACAATAGCACTGCCAGCTGACACGATACTACTGCTGCACAACCTCCAAATCCACTGTACAACATCATGTACTGTCCTAATACTGCACTGATCTCAGCCAACATGAAGCTTCCACAGTCGCCATGTGCGACTAATCTCTCCCCCCCAGGGGCAGGCTGAGAACAGACATACCACCACACTGGCAAGCGTAACCAGCCACCAAAGGCTGACGCCAGACACCAGGCCAAGAACAAAGAATAAGAATCAACCCACACAGAGGGACGGCACGCACTGAACAACAGTGGTAACATCACAACTCACCCAACCCTAATGCTGCACTAAGCACATACACATACTATGTGTGTTTTTGAAAAACCTGGAGACCAAACAAACTGCGGTCACGCACACAAGAGACTGAACAGAGACTGAAAACTGAAACGACTGAATGGCTGGGCGAGCACGCGATATCCCTCGATCGACGCGTCAATTTAATCTGGAGAACCCAACAGCTGGGCCTAGCGCAGCTGCCGCACAAATGCAGGCGCCATAAGGGTTTTGGCGTTACCGCTACAGGCCCACCCTTGTAAAATGGACCCGGATCGTTACCGCTAGGGGTGCAAATGTACCCTTTCGTTGATACGATTGTAAAACGCGATTGCATGCTTGCAGCGAGGGTGAGCCTGCGTTCAACTTGCATAAATTCCTATCGCTTGCCACGTACAGCCTTGATCGATGCACGTTTGCAGCCCATATAGCTTTTAATTGACTTTCTGAAACGTTTGTTTGCAAAATCAGAGCTCCATGCAGAACCATCAGCCAGCTCAACAACGAGCTTGTGAATGGGATGGATGCACAGTGCACGCAGCAGCAAGTCTCTCAGCATCGTTTCGTCCTGCAAAGAACATTCTTAGGATACAAGTAATTTGTTTGATCACCCAGTGTGTCGCAAGCTCGTTCAACAGGGCAGCAAACCTTCATGGGCACCTCAGCACCGCACAAGGTCACAGCATGTCGCAATCGATGATTCGATACGCTTGGTGCAGCTCAAAACGCTCAAAGCCATGGAAATTCGTGCTGGGCCAGTTGCGGTAACGCTAAAACCCTTATGAGACACGCCGCATGTAGGGCTTAGGGCACAGCAGGACTGCAGGGACAGCAATGTCACACTGTCACACTGCAGCTCACTACGTAGTGTATACACTTGGCCCAAGCAAGGCCAGATGTTGTACAGCATGGATAATCGGCGTGCAGCAGGATGTGGCTGCCACGGTGGGGTTGCTTGGTCACTCAAAAGTTGCTGCAGTCGCATCTAGGCCAGTGGCTGGCGCTGATCAACTTGATCTTCAAGCTGAAGCCAGTGTTATTGGGGGTTTCCTTTCTAGGGGTTCATGATGTAAGAGTGCTGCCCGACATCACTATCGTCCACTGAACGGTGAGCCTCTTCAGCAGACGCTTGGCAACTTGCCCACGCCGAGCCTGCTTGAAACGGCAGCACCGCGTCACCCAATGGCTTGGTTGCTGTGTATGGCCAGCCAGTAGATTTCGCCCCCCTTGTAACCAACAAAAAAATGGCTTGGTCCTGGCTGGCTGAAGCCAGAAACCGTCTCTTGTAAAGTTTTGCATTTTTCATATCATTTCATATCATTGCAAACATAATGCAGCAGATGCAACACTCACATGGCTAGATCTTCAAGAGTGAATGTCTGTTGCACCGGAACGCCGTTGTGGTGACCACACTGCTTTCAGTCTCTCTGACAAGAGGCTCTTGGACATCAATCAGTCTGTCGAAAAGGCATGTTACATCAAGGGTCAGAGTTTGACCTTGGTGGTGGCCAGGATCTGAGCCATAACCACGCAAGGGTTCCACCATTTGAACTCATGTAAGAAGCACGTGCAGCTCCAGCTGAAGTACAGCATCGCCAGCACATGTACACCTGCTGCAGAACAAATCAACTGCCACGGCCTACAAACATACCAGAATCAGCCGCCTACAAGAACAAAACACAAGAACACAAGAACACATAAACATCAACTGCAAATCAACTGCAAATCAACTGCAAACGAATTGCTCAGGGAGCTGCCTGCCCAGTCCATCAATCGATTGCATAAAGTGTACCTAAATCATTGTCGCTTTGCAAGCCATTGCTTGCCAGCTTTCCTGGCTGGTTTCCAACCACTGTCTGCTGCTGTGTCTGCTGCTGCAACAACCCGCCTACTGTGGACAAGCAGCAGCACTCTAGCAGGAAAGCAAGCACAGACACCTGAACCCTGCATGCAAGGCCTGCTGCCACCACACGGTGCGGGCCTCCACACCATGTACACCTTGATGCCTCCACACTATTGTACACCATCGCTTATGTTTTCTCTGACGCAGGGAGGAGCATAGGCTCCAAGTTGAGTCAAGTAGGCCAAAGCCTTGCTTCTGATGCGGAGGAATTCTGAATCGTACCATCCTTGCCATCCTTGCTTGTACACCAGCCTCAGCACCATTGTAACATCATCCTTACTTCATCGCCTCGTCCACCTGCGCAGCGTCAAAATGAGGGCATAACAAAGGCGCCATTCAAGTTGCAATTGTCAGGTACGCATGCAGTATGCTGGTGTAAGCTGAAACAGGGGCAACACACACTTTCCTGCACATGCATACACACCATGTGTAGGTCGATGGCGTTGATGCTATGGCTTGATCTGGTAATTTGATGATGATGATGATGACCATGTGTAGGTCAGGCTGCCGGGTTCTGTGTGGGGTGTATGGTCAGCTACAATTCGGCAACCAGGAGAAATGTTCAGCACCTGAGGACTTCAAGTGGCTGCTGCTGCTGCTGCTGCTGCTGCTGATGATGATGATGCGGCTGCTGCTGCTGCTCTGCCGCTGCTACTGCTGCTGCTGTTCCGCTGCTTCTGCTGGCTCTCACCTCAGCCCTCCACACCGTCTCCTCTGGTGTCACATCAACGTGCGCAGCCTTGAAGGAGTCCTGCAGCAGCAGCAGCAGCAGCAGCAGCAGCAGACACATGAAGCATGCAGTGTCAAACACATTAATTGCATGCTGTACTGTTGAGCTGCTTGCCATCTGCTAATGTACAACCCAACCCAGCAGAGCTGTGTGTAAACAGCAGTGCTGTTGCAGCGGCTGCAAGGGTGTACAAAACACGCACTGCTTGTGGGGATGCGCTACAACCACCACGTGAAAAGCATTTGACGATGAGCAAGTCCGTTTGATAGCTTTCTTGCTAAGATGCTTGTAATTTCCGCTGCTGCACTTCCCCACGCTGGCAAACCAGCAGTGGCAAGCCAGCTGTGTTTCCATCAAACGCTCGCGCCCCTGCGCGTCCGAGCAGCTACAGATAAGAGCTTGCCTTGAGCGAGATGAGCTTCTCTAACCGGTCGTGGCTGGGGTGATCGGCTTGCAGCTCCTGATCGAGCTGCGTGTCGACCTCCACTGCTTCAGCCTTTTCAGGGGCCAGCATATGAGCCGTGAATGGATCCCTCAGGCTTGATGCCTCCTGCGAGACATACATCATGATTTTTTAGAGCGGGATGGCCGTGCTGAGTCAGGACTGCAGTGCAGCCAGGTGTCGAAGACGTGTCGGAGAGTTGGGGGGTGCACGGTGACAGGGAACATCCGCAGCGCACCTTCAAGTCCATAGCATCTTTGAGTTCCTCCCTCAGGCGCTGAGACTCCGTTCTTGCACCGTCCATGCTACACGATAGCTGCTGCTCAGATCAGATAGGCACGGTGTGTGCGGTTATCGGTCGTTTTGTGGTCGTTTGACGTCTTGATGTCGATGCTAAATGCTGCTGCAAACGATGGCAGGCCCTCTTTCAGGGGTAACCACTGCAAGCTAGACTCTGACGTGGCAGTTGGCATTTTCGATAAAGCCAGAGTGACTAAGCGATCAAGCCATTTGTTAACTGCTGCTGTTATCGCTCAAATATCTGTGGTGTCTTGATTGCGCTGTATTTGTGAGACGAGCATTCTGATGATGGATGTACTGCACTGACTGTACTGCTGCCAGACAGCTCTCTTGAACAGTTGCGTGCAGATGCATACCCACATCGCCAGTGCTTACACGATGACATGCATACCTCGAGATCTGCCAGTGACCAAGGGCAAGTGCTGACGGCTCAACTGCAGACACAATCATGCCACGCTTGCAACACGTTGGCATGACGGCGTTAGCCTGGCTAGCCTGGGCCTGTAGCCATAGAGCGCTCACAACAAGCAGAACATACAAAAGGCTGGCTGTCGACAACAACGGCACCGCACACACCCATGTACATTGTTTGGCACTGAATCAATAGTGACGCATTGATGTACGACTGCGCCCATGGTAGCATTCTCACGGAGCATCCGCGTTCAGCTTATATCATGCTGCCCACAATACATGCACCCCACCCGAGAGACCAACCTCTGCCAACAACGACACCCCTTGCATCTGCGCCATACTACCCTCTCAGTACACTGCTACAGTGCACCGACTAGACAAAACCTGGGGTGCCAAGACTAGAGATGCCAAGTGAACTCGATTAGTATGGCAGCCACAACCTAAACGATACAAATACCCGATGCTGCTACATACACAGGCCTACAAACATTGAACTGCCACCATGGCATCGGTGCTGTTGCTTGCGCCACCGTTGCCACCAACAGCACAGACACACCTCTGAACAACATGAGCCGCCAACAGCAGCACTGCAACAGCCGCCAAACTTAGGACATGCTCCCGCTCGCACTACCATTGCCACCGTCCGCTGTGCTACCCCCACCGCGAGAAAACAGCCGGAAAATGCCACCAGACGCCGAGCGCTTATGTTGCGGTGCATTGCCGCTGCTACCAGCACCACCACCAACATTAGCGCTGCCAGATGCATTCGTACCCGCACCAGACACAGAGGCAGCTGAACTCGATGCTACAGAGCCGTGCGAATAACGCCTGCCATCTGCTGCTGCTGCATCAGGCTCTAAAACTCCTTCCTGCTGGGAGGTGCTGCTGCGCTGCTGCAGCAACACTGCATCTGCAATTGCTGCAACGCTGCCATGCCGCTGCTGCTTCGGACTACCCAAGCCCACAGCACTAGCAGCAGCAGGGTCTGCGGGTGCACCACCTTCTGCTGCTGCTGCTCCCGCAGCTGTGGAGCGCCCCAGTCTTGACAGGCTGCCGTCAGAAGCTGCAGCAGTCGTTGCTGCTGCTTCTGCTGGGTCCTGGGGTGTGCTGCTGCTGCCGAGGCTGCCAAAGTGTTGCGAGGATACTGGCGGCGACCAATCACCAGAGCTGGTCCTGCATATGAAGAAGTAACACATGACAGCGTATGTCTGAGTAGCACACACACTGTGAAGTAACATGCCGCTGCTATGTGCTATGCAAGGTAAGGCACACTGCAGCAGAATGCCCGATGTCTGTGGGGGTGCTGCTCAGACCAACAGCAGCTGGCGGCCCTGAAAAAGCGTTATGCTATTGTCATTCAACAAGGCAGCAGCAGGTGTACGCTGCCACCAGTGCCATCTCAAGGCAAAAGCCGCAGCCGTGTAGCATATAGTGCATGTTTCCTGCTGTTGAATAGTCCATACAGCAAGCCATACTGCACAGACTCACCGCTTCGTACACACTTCAGAGAGTGACCCAGCCCTGCTTGTAGCAGCAGCAGGAGGCCCCAGCGGGTGTGGATTCATCACCGACACAACAGGAGGAGGCGAAACCCCACCAGCATTGCTTCCTGTAGGCTGCCACCAGTGCAACCTCAAGGCCAGAGCCGTGTACATGTATCCTACACGTATCGTGAATTCAACATGCAACAAGCCGCACTGCACACACACTTACCGCTTAGTCCGCACTTCAGGGAGCGACCCAGCCCTGCTTGTAGCAGCAGCAGGAGGCCCCAAGGGATGGGGATTCATCACCGACACAACAGGAGGCGGCAAACCCCCACCAGCACTGCTTCCTGTTGATGCCGCAATAGCTGCGGACACCCTGCCACCAACCGCACCCTGCTGCTGCTGCTGTTTGTCTACAGAGCCTCCTTTGGATGTTATAACAGCCCCTGCTGCTGATGATGACAGCAGCGGCGCCACTCCCCCTGCGCTCTGCTGCTGCTGCTGCGTTTGGCCGGAGACTGCCACCAGCCCCGGCGGCTGCTGCTGCTGTTGGTGCGCACCATGCGGTAGCCCCACTATGTTGTAGTTTGCATATACTGCGCTGTGATTGGCTGCCCACCACTGTTCGGCATCGTCTGAGCTGAACATCTGCTTGGCAAAGCGCACTCGACGCAGCTCATGGCCGCCTGTCGGCAACGCTTGCATGGAGAGGAACACACCCGGTGACACCTCATGTGTGACAACCTCGCAGGCACCTGCAAAAAGTGTGAGAGGCACAAAAGGAAGTGTGAGAGGGCCGCCTGTTGGCAGCGCTAGCATGGAGAGGAGCACACCCGGTGACACCTTGTGTGTGACCACCTCGCAGGCGCCTGCAAGAAGTGTGAGAGGCATGAAAGAAAGTGTGAGAGGCTTGCCTGTTGGCAGCGCTTGCATGGAGAGGAAGACCACCGGTAAAACCTCATGTGTGACAACCTCGCAGGCACCTGTAGCGAAGAAGTGTGAGAGGTCGGACAGGGAGCAATATGCAGCAGTGACTGCATGCACAGAAAATTCACCAATATCAGCTGGATAGCTGTTCCAGCAAAAGCTCACAGCGCTCGAACTGCTCACCTATATCCACCGAGACAGCGCGCCTGTGCCGCGCACCATGCCCCGACAATCCCAACCCCAACGAATGCGCCTGCATCAAACTTGACGGCGCACCACCCAGGCTGCTGCCACTCCTAAAGCCTCCCCTACTGCCAAGCAGCAGCACACTATCCTGGCTTGCAGGTAAGCTCGGGGCCCTCTGTATGCTCTGCTGCTGTTTGCTCCGTAGTTCTGCAAGCTGCTGCTGCAGTGCGATGTTCTGCTGCCGTAGCTGCTCCAGCTCAGCTTCACTGCTGGCGCCAGCAGCAGCAGCAGCAGCACCAGCATTGTCCCTGTCAGCAGCAGCAACTAGTGCGGAGTCAGGTGCTGCAGCGATCGACGCTGCTGCTGCTGCATTGCCAGCGCTAGCAGCTGCAGCAGCGTCGCCTGCTGCTGCTGATACTCCAGGCAGCGCAGCGCGCTGCTGCTGCTGCTGCTGCTGTGCCTTGCTGCTGCTGCCACCGCCTTGACTGCTGCTGCCAGGTGAGCTGCCTCTCCTTCCATGCCGGGGAGGTGACCCTGACATAACAGGCTGCATGGAACTGAACGCACTGAAGAACCCAGCACTGCTCGCACTGCTGACACTGTCATGATCAGATTCGCCACCAGCCGCTGCAGCTGCAGCGGCAACTGGATGTACGGCTCGAGCACTTATTGCATTTGCTGCTGCTGAGTTTGCTGCTGCTGAGTTTGCTGCTGCTGCTTCTGCAGGTACAGCCGGCGGCCAAGGCCTCTGCTGCTCCTGCTGCTGCTGCTGGACAGCTGGCAACTGCCCTGGTGTCTCCTGCTGTTCCCGTTGTCGCTGACTCTGCTGAAACAGAGCTAGCACACGCGACGCTTCGCTGCTGTGCATACCCATCTCAGCAAACGCCTCTTGTTGAAGCACTTGCTGCTGCTGCTGCTGCTGCTGCTGCTGGGGTACCTCTGCATATCTGCTGGCACTTCTGCTGCCCAGCCTCACCACACCCTGCTGCTGCTGCTGCTGTGAGTTACGGCTGCTGCCTGCGGTCACATTGCCTGCACTGGCTCTGCGCTCGGCTGCAGCACTGTTACTAACAGTGTTACTAACAACATTGGCTGCCATGACGCCCCGCAGCGCCTCAAGCCCTGTAGGGCCCTCAGGGTTTGAAACTTTGAAGCTGATAGAACCCTCACTGCTGCCATTTATAGCTTTTGCAACAGCTGCTGGCTCTTGCTGCTGCTGCTGCTGTGCGAGGCTATCTGGTGCTGCTGCTGCTGCTGCTGCCCCGCCCATGCTGCTGTTTGATCTGCTGTGTTTCATCCAAGCAACAAGAGACGTGCCGCGGAACAAGTGACTGTTCTCATCGCTCTTGCTGCTGGCGGTGCTAGCAGCATCCCCAGCGGCGGCTGTGGCAGCAGGTGTAGTATCTGGCGGCTGCTGCTGCTGCTGCTGGCTCGCAACAGCAGCAGGTGCCGCTGCTGCATCAGCTTCAGCTGTCATGATGTCTTTGCTGCTGACACTCCGCATCTGCTGCTGTGACAGCTGCTGCTGCTGCTGAACTGGCACTGCCTGCAATCCGCCGCCCTGCGACTCACTTGCTGCGGCAGCAGCCTCCTGCTGCTGCTGCTGCCCTCCGCTGCTGCTGCTGCTGTGCCGCAGCTGCCGCCGCAGCTGCTCCAGCTCATGCGTCTTGCGTGACAGCTGCTGCTCCATGTTGGCTGCGCGCTCCTGCCAGTACCTGCAAGTCACAATTGAAACATAACACTCTACAGGTGGAAAGACGCAAAAGCATAAGTGCAGGGTGCCCAGGGCATGAAAGACAATAGTAAAGAGCTGCTGCTCCATGTTGGCTGCGCGGTCCTGCCAGTACCTGCAAGATTTACAACGATAAGAAGGAAGTGGTATTAAGAGGTGGGCATGATTGCTGGGTGCAAAGGGCATGTAAGATTTTAAAAGAAGATAAGAGCTGCTGCTCCATGTTGGCTGTACGATCCTGCCAGTACCTGCAACATACAATAAATACATGATACTTTAGAGGTGGAATCAAAACATGATACTTTAGAGCTGCGAATGCACCAATGCTGGGTGCCAAGGGCATGTAAGACATTAGAACAGATGTGATTGCTGCTGCTCCATGTTGGCAGCGCGGTCCTGCCAGTACCAGCAACATCAACAAGAACGGGACGGAGATTATATGGAAAGCATCCACGCCAGCAGCAGCAGGCCGGCTGGCCACCACCTCATGCATGCTGTGCCACCCTCGCCATAGTATTGCATGCCGCAGGGCCTCTTCAAAGTAGGCAACAACGTAGCCGGCATGCAAACGTTTGGCTCACCTTAGCTGACGCACTGCGTCCTCGCCAGCAGCAGCAGCAGCAGGTGGGCTGGCCACCCCCTCGCCCCCTTCTACCCCCCCCCTCATGCATGCTGTGCACACTGGGGCGCGGCCCCACATTACTACTGTTATCACCACCAACATACCATTGCCACAGGGCACAAACATAGGCAACAACGTGACCAATATGCAAACATTTGGCTCACCTCAATTGATGCACTGCGTCCTCGCCAGCAGCAGCAGCAGGTGGGCTAGCCAACCCCTCGCCCCCTTGTGCATGCATGCTGTGCACACTGGGGCTCGGCGCCACACTGCTGTTCATCACCACCAACAATATACCAACGCTGCATGGACCACAACTTATACACAGTAAAGTAGTTGGCATGCAAACTTGTTGCTCACCTCAGCTGACGAACTGCATGCTCGCCAGCAGCAGCAGCAGCAGGTGGGCTGCCCACCCCTTCTGCCACTTCTGCCCCCCGCCCCTCAAGCATGCTGTGCACACTGGGGCTCGGCGCCACATTGCTGTTTGCTACACAACACAACCCACTGGTGCACGCGCAAGAGTATGAACAATAATAAAACATACAATGCACGCAAACACACAGCTCACCTTAGCTGACGCACTGCATCCTCCCCAGCAGCAGCAGCAGGTGGGCTGGCCACCCCCTCGCCCCCTTCTGCATGCATGCTGTGCACGCTGGGGCTCGGCGCCACACTACTCAAGCTGCTGTTCGTGCTAACCGTCATCAGATCAGTCTCACTCTTCGCAGAGTAACTGCCGGCACCAGGCTGCCTGAAGCTCCTCCCACCAGCACTCTGCAGCTGCAGCGGAACGCCGCTGCTGCTGCCATACTGCTGCTGCTGCTGCTGCCGGTACTGGGAGCTGCTGCCGCTGCCGCTGCCAATGCCCAGAGCCTCAACAAGACCCTGACGGCTGCTGCTTGCGCTGCTGTTGCTGTCATTTCGCGGCAAGCCTCCAAAAGGCGCTGGAGATGATCCCGCTGCTGCACCCCCACCTCCTTTGAAGCTCTTGCAAATCGCAAGACGGCTCTTCTTACTAACTTTGGCGAGGCTCTGCAATGACATCATACTAGGGTCTAAACCGCTGCTGCCGCTGCTGCGGTCGTTCCCAAACCCAAAGCCTCCACCACCACCACCGCCGCTACCTTTGCTGCTGGTACCCCCCATCACAGCTGCAGGCCCGGGGCTGAAACTGACACCCCGCAGGTCACTGACAGACATCCCTAAACCGCCTAAACCACCGCCACCACCTGAACCGCCAGGACAGCTGCGGTCTACACTGCGAGTCAACATGTTGCCGCTGCTGTGGCCGCCTAAACCCCGCGAGCTGCTGCTGTGCCCTAAACCCAACAAGAAACCCTTGTCACTATGCCTCGCCTCAGGCCTAACCCTATCGCTGCGTCGACCTAAACTTGCAGTGCCCCCTCCTCCCCCACTCGCCCCAGGGCCAGCCAACTCCCCTCTACTGCTCGACTGCGCACTGCTACTCGCCAAACTATTTAGCGACGCACTCAGCACTAAACCGCCGCTGCCAGCCACAGCACCCCTAGACCCTAAACCCCCGCCCGGTGTCCCAGACCCTAAACCGCCACCAGCTCCGCGGTCACTCCCCGGACCTCCCGCAGAACCGCTGTTGGGCAGTGGGGGGCCCACGCTGCTAGCAGACAGCAGCATTCGGCTGGGGCCGCTGCCACTGACAAGGCTTGCTGATGCTGATGTTGCTGCTGCTGCGAAGCCGAGGTCTAGGTCGAGGGATTCGCGGGACCAGCGGGCGGCGCGGGGGTCGTGCTCGCAGACTGCGAGCGTGTAGTGGCCGCCACAGGCTAAGTACAGGATGCGCCTGCCAGCCACGGCTGACACAGCCTGCAGTCATGAGTCAAGAGCAATGGCCCGCGGTACCGCTCAGATAAGAATCAGTGCGTGGTGAAACATGTGGCTGGTGCCGATGAAATGAGAAACAGTGCGTGGCGGAAAGTGTAGTGGCCGCCACAGGCTAAGTAGAGGATGCGCCTGCCAGCTACAGCTGACACAGCCTGTGGTCATGAGCAATGGCGGGCGATACCAATCAGACAAGAGTTGGTGCGTGGTGAAATGAGTGGGTGGTACCAATCGATGGACAAACATTGCGTGGCAGATAGTGTGTAGTGGCCGCAACAGGCCAGGTACAGGATGCGCCTGCCAGCTACAGCTGACACAGCCTGCAGCAATGTAACAGGCGCAAGTGTGAGTATGAGAAGGGTGTTTAGTTTTCAGAGAATGTACAGACCACCAACGGATGCGCCTGTCAGCTACAGCTGAAAACGGTGCAGCAGACTAGAGGATGTTCCAGTCAAACCCACCTGTGGAAGCAGCTGGTGCCCCTGTGCAACGCCAATCCCCAGCTGGCTCCTGTTGTTCTGGCCCCACGTAAGCAGCCGAGCCACCACAACGCAAGCCTTTACACCACCCCAATCACCTGCATCGCCTGTGTTATAGCAAATAATTTCAAGAAGACCAAAGGAATGTTCCACCTGAGGACAAACTTACCTGTGGAAGCAAATGGTCTTCCCGTGCAGCGCCGATCCCCAGCTGCCCCCTGTGATTCTGGCCCCACGTAAGCAGCCGCGCAACAGCACTGCTGCTGCTGCTGCTACCAAGGCCGCCGCTGGCTCCTCCGTTTGCCTTGCCGCGCTGCGTAGCTACAACTGCCACGTGAGAGACGCCACACGCAAGCGTGTCTGCGTAATGGCTGGCTAGTAGGCCGCCCACAAGTACAGGCACACGCGCACCCTGCAAACATTGGCGCACAGGAAAAGAGTTTAGCGGCGGGCAGTATCTGCAATAGGGCTGGCAAGTAAGCTGCCCACCAGCACAGGCACACGCGCACCCTGCAAACACTGGAAACAGGAGTAGAGTTCAGCGCGCAACTACGGACTGCCACGTGAGAGACGCCACACGCGAGCGTGTCTGCATGATGACTGGCCAGTAAGCCGTCCACAAGAACAGGCACACGCGCACCCTGCAAACAGTGGAAACAGGGGTAGAGTTCAGCGCGTAGCTACAACTGCCACGTGAGAGACGCCACACGCGAGCGTGTCTGCATAATGGCTGGCAAGTAGGCCGCCCACTAGCACAGGCACACGCGCACCCTGCGAACAGTTGTGAAGAGAAGGACAGTGCATCACAGAGCAGCGTCGACATAGTGGCTGGCCAGTAAGGCACACGTCTCCCCTGCATCACATACATTGGCACACAGCGGACAAGCCGGAGCACCTTGATCAAGCAGCAATGCAACGTGTTGTGTGAATTCAGCAGCAGCTGCTACACAACACGTATGCACAATGCAAACCCGGCATCTGCTATATAGGTTGTTGCAACAGCTTTTCAATGAAGCCGCACCTCCCACATGGCGTTGTGCTCCCGGTTGTTCTCTGCTCCCGTGTGCCCCATCTGCAGCACCTCACCGTTGCATGTCAACGCAACAGTGAAGTTGAGCCCGCAAGCAACCTGCAGACAGGCAAGCAAGCAGCCACAGCCAGGTGTGAACTGCTGAACGAGCCAGGGTGGCGATGATCAACAAGGAAGGCGTGGTATGCAACGTGGCCTGCAGGTGGAAGGTAACAACTCTCATATACACACTCAAAGCAGCCACAGTGCAAGCGCAAGCACAAGTTTTGCAGCAACCGGATGCATTGCCCACCTGCTTTATGTCATCTTCTCCATTCACCATGGTAGGCACCAGCCGCCCAGCCAGATCCCCGAGCCCCAGACACCCCTCATGGTGGTCCCGCTTTATGGTGGTCCCGCTTTTTCACGCTGCTGCCATGTGAAGTCACCGACCCATTGCAAAACCACCACTCTCTGTGTAACAGCAGCCGCACAGCACACAGACACAAGATGATGTGCTTTGCAACCAACCCACCTGCTTTATGTCATCTTCTCCTTTCACCATGGTAGGCACCAGCCGCCCAGCCAGATCCCCTAGCCCCAGGCACCCCTCATGGTGGTCCCGCTTGCCGCGCTGCTGCCACGTGAAGTCGCCACCCCACGTAAACAGCCCACCACCCACATCGCCTAACAAGCTGCTAGACGCCCCGCGCGATAATACCCCCCCACCGCCGCTGCTGTCGCCTCTGCCAGGCAAGCCACGGCTGCTACTGCGCTGCGGAGGTGGCAGCGGCGCTGCTTGCTGCGCGCTAACACGCACAAAGGGACTCTGATGAGGCCGGCTGTTCGCATCACCGCTGCTGCTGCGCCGCTGCTGTGCTGCACTTCCGTCTCCGCTGGTTGTGTAGCTGCTGCTTGCGGTTGCGCTGCTGCTGATACTAGTGCTGCTGCCGCGCGCAACGGCGCCGCGTGGCACCGCTGCTGCTGCAGAGTGCCACCAACCGCAGCTGACGGAGATCGTCCAATGTTCCGACAGCGCAGCAACCTGCCGCGGGCTGCTGCATGATGTTTGGTCACCGTGGCCGAGCTTGCCGAACAGCCCGTCTCCCCAGGTGTACAGGCAGCCGTCATCGCTGATTGCAGCAGCGTGGAACGGGCCGCATGACAGCCGGTGCACCCTGCGATAGCGCAGCGTTGTTGCAAAGGGAAAATGAGTAACGAGGAGAGTTCGAAGAGCCCGTCTCCCCAGGTGTACAGGCAGCCGTCATCGCTGATTGCGGCAGCATGGAACGGACCGCATGACAGCTGGTGCACCCTGCTATAGCGCAGCGTTGCTGCAGAGGAACAGGTGCAGCGAGGAAAGGTTACTTACGTGCGCTATATGTATGCCGGTAGGGACAATTACTCGGACAGTGAAGAGGCATGAGGCACATGATGTGTGCCATCAGTACGGCAACACCCATGCCCAGCGTCCACACAACAGATCAAGATTCAGATCCAGATCCGACAACCCTACAGCAGATTCATACTGAGATGCAAATGCATATGCATAACAGGTGCAAGTACATATCCTGCACACCTGATGCCATCCAGTGCTGTAACACGTGTTGGCCACACCGCTCCAACCACATGTGGCCCCAGCCCCAGCTGCCCTATCTACATCCATATCTGGATCCACGTAGCACACTGCAGATGCAATGCAGATCAGATGCAAATGCGACCCGGCCCACCTGATGCCCTCCAGTGCTGTCATGCGCGTCGACCACACCGCTCCAACCACATGCATCCCCAGCCCCAGCTGTTCTCCTTCACCACATGAAAATCAGATGCAGACCCTGCCCACCTGATGCCATCCAGTGCTGTCACGCAGGTTGGCCACACCGCTCCAACCACATGTGGCCCCGGCCCCAGATGCCCTATCCATATCCATATCCAGATCCACGTAGCACATTGCAGGTGCAAATGCAGATCTGATGCAGACCCTGCCCACCTGATGCCATCCAGTGCTGTCACGCGCGTTGGCCACACCGCTCCAACCACATGTGGCCCCAGCTGCCCTCCTCCATCAGATGCAGAAGGGACCTTAAATGCAAATGAGATGCAGATCAGATGCAAACTCTTCCCACCTGATGCCGTCTAGTGCTGTCACGCGTGTTGGCCACACCGCGCCAACCACATGTGGGCCCAGCCCCAGCTGCCCTCCTAAGCCGCTGCCCCAGGTGTGCAAGCTGCCATCAGGCAGGATGGCTGCTGTGTAGGAGTGGCCACATGCCACTGCAGCAGTGCCCTTGCCAAACAGACGCGTCACCTGCAGTTGCATTTGGTCAACAGGCAAGAAATTAGCAGGTACATGCGCTTGGGGACAGGCAAGTGCAAGCTGCCATCAGGCAGGATGGCTGCTGTGTAGGAGTGGCCACATGCCACTGCAGCAGTGCCCTTGCCAAACAGACGCGTCACCTGCAGTTGCATTTGGTCAACAGGCAAGAAATTAGCAGGTACATACTTGAGGGACAGGGTGTGCGAAGCTGCCATCAGGCAGGATGGCTGCTGTGTAGGAGTGGCCACATGCCACTGCAGCAGTGCCCTTGCCAAACAGACGCGTCACCTGCAGTTGCATTTGGTCAACAGGCAAGAAATTAGCAGGTACATACTTGAGGGACAAGTGTGCAAGCTGCCATCAGGCAGGATGGCTGCTGTGTAGGGGTGCCCACATGCCACTGCAGCAATGCCCTTGCCAAACAGACGTGTCACCTGCAGTTGCATTTGGTCAACAGGCAAGAAATTAGCAGGTACATACTTGAGGGACAAGTGTGCAAGCTGCCATCAGGCAGGATGGCTGCTGTGTAGGGGTGCCCACATGCCACGGGCAGCAATGCCCTTGCCAAACAGACGCGTCACCTGCACACGCATTTTGTCAGCAGGCAAGAAATCAGCAGGTATTTACATATTTGTAAGACAACTGTGCAAGCTGCCATCAGGCAGGATAGCAGCTGTGTAGGAGTGGCCACATGCCACTGCAGCAGTGCCCTTGCCAAACAGGCGCGTCACCTGCAGTTGCAGTTTGTCAAACAGGCAAGAATCAGAAAGAAGTGGCACACATAGGCATTACACGGCACGGTGCTGGCAAAAAAGTTGAGCATGTGGGAGTGGCCACACGCCACTGCAGCAGTGCCCTTCAGGCGCGTCACCTGCAGTTGCATTGTGTCAACAGGCAAGCAACAAGCGACAAGCAGGTAGAAACCGGTAAGCAGGTAAGTGGCGCACGTAGGCAGTTTGAAAAGCAATAGCGTAATGCGACTGGCTACAGCTACTGTTGAGACAAGTTCAGACTATTGTTGACTCTGTTTTGTCGTATTACATGGAAAGCGACGCGTTTTGGGCTCTTCACCCTTCATCAGGTTTCAATCCTGTGAACATGGACAGAATCAACAAATACTCGCCATCAGAAGCACACAACAACAGGGGGCCGTTTTTGGGTGAGGTCACTGGCCATGTTGCCAGTGGCTCGAACCCTGTACAATACTGCACTGCAAAAGCAAACCATGAGGTCTTGATGATGAACACAGGGTGAGAGCCACTGGCAACATGGCCAGTCTGAACTTGTCTCAACAGTAGCTGTAGCCAGTCGCATTACGCTATTGCTTTTCAAACTGCAGCGGGTTGCAGCTGTGTGGTGCGTTGCATGTACATGTGTCATGAATGTACAGAGAGTGTGCAGGCAGCTGCGTACCCCTGTTGTGCTGGAAAGATTCCGGAGAAGATTTGCATTTCCAGATCCTTCCAACAACACAGGAATACGTGGCTGTGCCTTCGGTGTAGCCTGCTGTCATTGGAGTGCCTAATGATTGGTAGTTGCGTTATCTGCATGCAAATGGAAGGATCTTGTCTGGGGTTTGTGCAATTGCTGGCGGCATGCAATTTGCTGCGGCGTGGTGCAGCTGTCATGCGTTGCATGCACATGTACAAAGGATGAACACAGATTGTGCAGGCAGCTGCATAGCCCTGTTCTGCTGGGGATCCTGGATGTGTTCTACACCACCCGGCCTTCCAGCAACACAGGGATATGCGGCTGTGCGTCTTTGTGTAGCCTGCTGGCAATGCCTGATGGCTGGTAGTGACGTTATCTGCATGCAGATGGAAGGGGCTGATTGGGGTAGTCCGTGCTTTGTGCACTTGCCAGCAGCATGTACGTTGCAGCTGTGGCGCACAAAAATTTGCAGGCAGCTGAACATCCCTGTTGCGCTAGAAGGTCTCAGCAGTGTTACTCCAGTGTTCTGCATCGCTGATACCTTCAAGCAAGCAGGGATATGAGGCTGTGCTTTTGGACCCAGATAAAGTTTATCAGCGTACCGGTAGTTCCCCTGTATTTGTAGAAGCTTGCTTTCCAAGCGATGTAAAAGCAGCAGCACTCTACCAGTGCGATCTGATTGGCACTACCAGCGTTTGCCTAAGATGCTGCTGGTGCGTCTTTCTGCTGCCCAGATGTAATGTACTGCAATTGATGGTGTGCTGCTGATGCTGTGCTTCTGCTGTTTGCTGCTGCTGCTGCTGCTGCTGCAGGTTGTCATCGGCTGCCTGCAGGTTGCAGGCTTGATTGGCTTCATTGTGCCGTCAAAACACTGAGCAGCAGCAGCAACAGCAGCAGCAGCAGCAGACAGGATCCAGCAAGCGATTGTGTTGTCTTGCTGCTGTCGCTGCTGCTGCTGTTGCTGCAGGTTGTTATTGGCTGCCTACAAGTAGCTGGTCTGATTGGACTAATCAGCCCAGGCGGGCACTGAGCAGCAGCAGCAGCAGCAGCAGATGTATTGTGTTTCACGGCAGCAGCAGCAGCAGCAGCGGATGTATTGTGTTTCACGGCAGCAGCAGCAGCAGCGGATGTATTGTTTTTCACGGCAGCAGCAGCAGCAGCAGCGGATGTATTGTGTTTCACGGCAAGCAAGCGTTGCGCAGCAAAGGGCCAGGGTTTCACGCTACAGCGGATGTAATAGCACGGCAGCAGCAGCAGCAGCAGCGGATGTATTGTGTTTCACGGCAGCAGCAGCAGCACCAGCCCGCTGCTGCTGCAGCTGGCAGCATTGATTTCTGTCAGCTTTGGCTAGCAGAGTGGTGATGTCCATGTACGTCCACAATGTCGCTAATCCAGGTCAGATCTGCAGATCCGATCTGCAGATCCGATCTGCAGATCACATCTAAACTTTCCGCATGGCAGGACATGGCACTGCATTATGCAAGGGAGCGCCTTGTGAGATTCATTGAGCGGCTGATAGGCATGCCAACTGCTGACGTGTGCTTGTGATAGGTATTTTGCAGCGTTATGCCTTCAAGCACTGCTGCAGTACACATGCGATGGTGCAGGGTGAGATGCCCTGGCATGGCACGGCATGGATTGTGGCATAGAACGCCATGGCATGGTCGTAGCAAGACACCGCTTACTGGTATGCGCCATGCTCAATGCATAAGGCCACATGCAAGAGTCTTGCTGCCAATAGAGCACATATCAGCTGATGCGTGCTGCACGCACTTGTTGCTGTTGCTGCATCTTCATCCGGCTGATCCGGCTGATGAAGCGTGTGCAGCGTTCTGTGTTGCTCTGATGTGTTTTTTGGTTGCAGCTGTGCCCGGCACGATATTTGCCGACAGTGTAGGCTAGCGCATGAATATGTATCTAAATCTGCCTGGATGCTGTGAAAGGATGTGGCACTGGCTTGCAGAACTCCTGCAATGAATGATTGGCAGCCAATTTCACCCGCCAGCCATGTGCTATGTTGATTACTTGGGGCTGAGTGCCGTTGTCAGTTTGCTTATGTCTCTGCTTGCTTTTCTGCTACAGTGCTGCTGCTTTTACAACTGTAGCAGGGCGCTTGCATACTACAGCTACAAATGCATGCCAGGCATTGTTGGCAACCAGCAAGAACCAGGGTGACGACCAAGCATTCCGCAGCCGGTGTATGCTAGCGTTCTGCTACATTGTACAGCGGTATGACATGGGAGAGAGGATGGGAGGGTTTTGCATGCTTTACGTGCTTTGCATGCTGCCTTTTCCAGTACCGCTAACTTCTTTACATGCAGCACTCTGCAAGTTTATGGTAAGCACATGCAGGCAGTACATCTTGGTCCAACATTGGGTTGTAGCTTCAACCGCAAAACCGTCGCAGCCCAAGCGTGATGTTCGCCGGGATCACTTTGGCTCAAGGTGCACGAATCACAGCGTTCTAGTAGCAGTCGAGCCTGGATGTAGCTGAAGCAGGCTGCGGACAGTTGTCAAGGGACTGCCCGTCTGACGTGTTTGCACACACGTTTCCCCCATCAGGCACTCTCGTTCCTTCGAATCCCTCAACGATTCGATAGTTGTCTCAGCTCCACTGCACACCCCAGCTGCAGGGGGCAGCGGATCACAAGCAAAGCAGCAGCAACCTCCATCAGAGCAGCAGTAGCAGGACCACAGCAAACATGGAGAAGCGTCCCTCGCCAATTCGAGCTATCCTCTACATCGTATCGAAGCTGATCTTCGTTAAGCCCCTCGAACAGGAGCGTTTGGGCTTCATCAATGGCTTGAAACTGATCATCCACGTAGTGCAGCGAATGGCACGCCTGCTGCTCACTCCTTTCTTCAGAATTGTGATCAAGCACCCACTGGGGTGGCCACTTGCACAGGTAGGCAAACAACAGACGTGTGATATACTATGAGGGCCATTGCACAGCGTGTGGCAGCAGCAGCAAGTCAGTTTGCAATGCAACTGTCGCTGCTGTGCAGCAAGAGCATTCAGTCCGCTTGATGCTTTACATGCTGCGACAGCAGCGAATTCTTGCTGCAGGTTGCACAGCCTCTGCATGCTGTTGAGGGCGACGGTCTTCAATTTGCTTTATGCTTTTGAAGTGCGTCAAAACCCTCTGCGCAATGCAGGTGCGCTGCATGCCAGGCATCAGGCTCAGCACCACGCAAGTTGCTGAAGATGTGGCCACATTTACTGTGCTTGCAGGAGCTGCTTGTCACACTCATGTTTGGCATCCTGCAGAGCAGACAGGTAAGACCATGCTGCAGTGCAGCCTACACTTGAACGTGCTTCAATCAGTTTTTCCGCCTTGACTCTCCTGCATGCTGTTGTTTGGCATTCTGCAGAGCAGACAGGTAAGCCCATGCTGCAGTGCAGCCTACACTTGAACGTGCTTCAATCAGTTTTTCCGCGTTGACTCTCCGGCATGCTGTTGTTGGGCATTCTGCAGAGCAGACAGGTAAGCCCATGCTGCAGTGCAGCCTACACTTGGTGCTTCAATCATTTTGTCTGCCTTGACTCTCCGGCATGCTGTTGTTTGGCATTCTGCAGAGCAGACAGGTAAGCCCATGCTGCAGTGCAGCCTACACGTGCTTCAATCAGTTTTTCCGCGTTGACTCTCCGGCATGCTGTTGTTGGGCATTCTGCAGAGCAGACAGGTAAGCCCATGCTGCAGGGCAGCCTACACTTGAACGTGCTTCAATCAGTTTTTCCGCGTTGACTCTCCGGCATGCTGTTGTTGGGCATTCTGCAGAGCAGACAGGTAAGCGCGTGTAGCAGTGGGGCATGTCTCTTTGAAAAGCAATAGCATAATGCGACTGGCTACAGCTACTGTTGAGACAAGTTCAGACTATTGTTGACTCTGTTTTGTAGTATTACATGGAAAGCGACGCGTTTCGGGCTCTTCACCCTTCATCAGGCTTCAATCCTATGAACACGGACAGAATGAACAAGTACTCGCCATCAGAAGCACACAACAACAGGGTGCAGGTTTTTGGGTGAGGTCACTGGCCATGTTGCCAGTGGCTCGAACCCTGTACAATACTGCACTGCAAAAGCAAACCATGAGGTCTTGATGATGAACACAGGGTGAGAGCCACTGGCAACATGGCCAGTCTGAACTTGTCTCAACAGTAGCTGTAGCCAGTCGCATTACGCTATTGCTTTTCAAAGTGTAGCAGTGGGGCATGTCTCTTTGTGCTGATTAGGCACACATGCCCTCGAAGCGTGGAAGATCTAGGATACATCTCCCTTGTGTCGCTGTGTTGTCTGTCACTGCTTCATATGCCAATGCTGCTGCTGCTGATTCCTCAAGTGTCGGTATGGCTCAGCTTCTTCACTGCTGTGGGTGACCTGTCGGACTGGGTGCCTGAAACATAGCATATAACGCACTATGGCTGTTCACTTTGCTGCTGCTGCTGCTGGTGCTGCTGCTCACTTATCAGGTATCAGCCTGGCGCAGCCTCTTCTTTGCTGTGGGCGACCTGTCAGACTGGGTGCCTGAAATTGCATTCTAACGCGCTTTGGCTGTTTATTTCGCTGCTGCTGCTGGTTTCTCATCAACAGGTGTCAGCCTGGCGCAGCTTCTTTGGTGCTGTTGGTGACCTGTCGGACCGGTTGCTTGAACATTGCATACTTACAAGCTGTGGCTGTTTGTACCGCCGCCGCCGCCGCCGCTGCTGCTGCTGCTGGATTTGCAGGTGTCGGCATGGCGCAGCTTCTTTGGTGCTGTGGGCGATCTGTCAGACTGGGTGCCTGTGCAGAAGCAGCGCCTGACCACAAGCAGCTGCAGCAGCGTGTGGGTGCGGCTGCCGGCTGCAAAGCAGCTGGAAAAGCCACGGGCATGCATCAACCTGGTATTTGTACACGGTGAGAGATTTTGTGCCCTTATTGGATCAGGTTGTCTGCTAGTGTTGTATGAGTGCAGTGTTCACAGATGCCTTGGGCATGCGTCAGACTGGTGTTCAAGATCATCAATCATAATGATGCAGTAAATGATGTGTCACTTGAACGGGATGTGCAATACGGTACTGCATAAGGTGGCTGCTGCTGCTGATGTGTGGGTGCGGCTGCCGGCTGAGAAGCAGCTAGAGAAGCCGCTGGCATTCGTCAACCTGGTCTTTATCCATGGTGAGAATGTTGTGTGCTTTTTGGTTGGAATCTGCACCAGGTTGTCTGCTAGTGTCGTGTGACTGCAGCATTTAATGGGGCCGCGGGTATGCATCAACCTGGTCGTTGTCCATGGTGAGAGGATAAGGGGTTTTCTGCTTGGATGGATGGGATGCACAATATATGGTGGGAGCTGCAGCAGTGTGGGTGCGGCTGCCGGCTGCAAAGCAGCTGGAAAAGCCACGTGCATACGTCAGCCTGGTCTTTATTCATGGTGAGACACTAAACAAGGGTTGAGATTTCAAGGTCCCGTGCAGGTTGAGGGTTAACAAACTCGTGTTGCTTGGCTGGGATGCGTATGATGGTGTTTGCTGTTGCTGCTGTGTGGGTGCGGCTTGGGGCTGAGAAGCAGCTGGAAATGCCGCGGGCATTCGTCAACCTGGTCTTTGTCCATGGTAAGAGCTTCTGTGTGCTTCTCGTCTGGAATGTTGCATTGCGTCTGCTGGTGCTGTGTGAGTGAAGCTTTTACAGAAGCCATGGGCATGCATCAACCCGGTCTTCGTCCATGGTGAGAACATTTGCGTGCTCCTTGTCTGGAATTGTGCATGTTGGTGTCTGCTGGTGTTGTGTGAGTGCAGCTGGAAAAGCCGCGGGCATGCGTCAACCTGGTCTTTGTACACACTGACACCCTAAACAAGGGTTCAGGGTTCAAGGTCTCGTGCAGGTTGAGGGTTAAGGAACTCGTGTTGCTTGGCTGGGATGCGCAATATGGTGGCTGCTGCTGCTGCTGTGTGGGTGCGGCTGCCAGTTGAAAAGCAGCTAGAAAAGCCGCGGGCATGCGTCAACTTGGTATTTGTACATGGTGAGACAGCGCCAGTTGTGTCGCTTGCATGCGGATGTGCAACACTGTACTAAGTAAGGTGTTTGCTGTTGCTGCTGTGTGGGTGCGGCTGCCGGCTGAGAAGCAGCTGGAAAAGCCACGGGCATTCGTCAACCTGCCAGTGGTCTTTGTTCATGGTAAGACCTTCTGTGTGCTCCTTGTCTGCAATTGCACATCATGGTGTCTGCTGGTGTTGTGTGAGAGCAGCTTTTACAGAAGCCGCTGGCATGCATCAAGCTGGTCCTCGTCTATGGTGAATCGATCAGGGGTTTGCTGCTTGGATGGATGGGATGCGCAGTATGGTGGGAGCTGCAGCAGTGTGGGTGCGGCTGCCGGCTGCAAAGCAGCTAGAAAAGCCACGTGCATACGTCAACCTGGTGTTTGTCCACGGTGAGAGCTTTTGTGTCCTCCTTGTCTGGAATGTTGCATATGGTGTCTGCTGTGTGAGTGCAGCTTTTACAGAAGCAGCGGGCATGCGTCAACTTGGTCTTTGTCCATGGTGAGAGTATTGTGTTCTTTTTGGATAGAATCTGCACCACTTTTTTGCTGGTGTTGTGTGAGAGCAGCATTCAGGAGAGCCGCAGGCATACGTCAACCTGGTCTTTATCCATGGTGAGAGGTTTGTGTTCTTATTGGACAGAATCTGCATCAGGTGTTTTGCTGGTGTTGTGTGAGAGCAAATTTCGCGTGAACCTGGTCTATGTCCATGGTGAGACGATGAGAGGATTGATGCGTCATGGTGATTGCTGTGATTGCTTGATGTGTCGCACCATCAATGATTTGTTTCATGATCAATGGTCTTTGTCCATAGTGAGGCAGCAAATGATGTTGTGTCACTTGGCTGGGATGTGCAATACGCTGGTTGCTGTTGCTGTGTGGGCGCGGCTGCTAGTTGAGAAGCATTCACAGAAGCCGGGAACATGCATCAATACGGCCATGTGCTGCTGCTGCAGGTGGCGCATTTGTTGCGGGTGACGCCTTAATGTACCTGGGCACGTACGCCTACTGGCTGCGCTCAGGCATTCCTGCCACTGCTGCTGCCTCACCCTCTCTTCTTGCTGCTGTTGCTGTTGCTGCTGCTGCTGCTGCTGCTGCCGCTGCCGCTGCTGCAGGTGGGGCATTTGTTGCGGGTGACGCGCTGATGTACCTTGGCACGTACGCCTACTGGCTGCATAAGCTGGCAGCAGCAGGCATCAGCTGTAGCATCCTGAGCGTGGACTACCCACTGGCACCAGGTGAGGCATTTATTTGATTATATCTATTCATTGCAAGTTGAGACCTGGGCGGAATATGCAAAATATGCCAGGAATCGAATAGGGTACCACATATAGAGCACCTCGTGCAAAGTTTGGGGCTCCCGGCCCGGCCCGGAAATCGCGCTAACGATTGGGGCCATTTCAAGCCTTGAATGCCACCGCATTGGCATTCTAAATACATTAAAAATGCGTTGAGCATGTTGGAGCCTGTATCGGATGTCTTGTCTGTGAGGGGCTGTAAAGTAACACTTAGGCGGCTCCGCCCATATCGTCCAGTCAAAATTGTACATCACAAGGACCCTCACTCACTGTGTATTGAATACAATATCTCGATCGTACTTGCTGTTCTTCGTCAGTGCAATGATCGTTTGCACAATTCGGGCATGCCCAAACAAAAACATTTCCTCGTCGCACGATATTTCAAACGAGAATCAAAGAACAGAGTAAGCTGCAACTTGTGTGACTATGGCTTGTCTTCAAGGCTACAGCAATGTGCCAGGCACGTCTTCGACAAGTGTAACAAAGCTACTGCAGAACATAGGCAGGCCGTTTTAGACCTGCTGCGGCAAACAGACGACTTAGATGTACTGGACCCAAATCGAATCGCCAAATTCCATGCGCAGCAAACACAGCAGCTGCAGCGCCAGCAGGCATGGAGGGATCAGATACACCAGCAGCAGCTTTCTGGCCAGGTGCAACAGCCACCAGACCTCCAGGGCCTTGCAGATGACTTGCAGCAGGCATTTGCAGCAGCAGCCGCAGCAGAGGCCGCTGGTGAAACAGTGCGCCCCAGCAAACGACGCTGTAGGCAGTTTGACCGCTTGCAGCAACAGCTGCAGCAGCAGCAGCAGCAGCAGCAGGAGTTGGCAGCTGCAGCCGCAGGTGCTGTTGCAGCAGAAGCCCCTGCTGGTGCACAGGGTCACAGAAACAGCTGCTGTAGGCAGTCACAGCATGCTCAGCGTGTTCACAATAGATATTGGACAATGGAGCCCAAGTTGGGAATAGGCAGCGTTCAACCCTGCCACTGAACAACGACCAACAACAACGACAACACAACAACTACGCAACAACACAAATCACTCAACTTGCTGACGCACTAGTTTATTTGTTTGTTGATGAATTCATTTTTTGCTTATTTCTTTATGTATTTGTTTGATTGTTTGTTGCATGCATGTGTCCCATACTTTGTATGCTAGCAGCGGCACGCATCAGCTGCAACATCCTGAGCGTGGACTACCCACTGGCACCAGGTGTGTGGCCTAAAAGGCGCCAGCTTCTTTGGATCGTCTGCTGTGCAAAGCTTAAGTTTGCGTTATGCCATAGGTCACCATCACAACAGGCAGCATCACTGTAGGGGTGCGATCTTGTGTGCCTGCATCCATGCTGGATGGTGACGCTCTGCGCCATGCATCGCTCGTGTTTATGCTCAAGGCACTTATTGGCGTTGAAGTGAAGCCCTGTAAAGTGCATTAGCTGTCACAAAGGGCTCCAGTTCCCGTCTTGCATTCCGTCACTATCTGCGATTTAAACAGGCTGTGGTTTGCGCCCTGACATGAACCTTCCTGTGTTTTTGTTGCCTGGTGTGCTGCTGCCTGCAGAGCACCCATTTCCTGCAGCGGTGGAGGCAGCAGCTGACATGGTTGAGTGGCTGGCCAGGGAGTCGGGAGAAATGGCACCTTACATTGTGGGTGAGTGTTGAATTATGGTGCCGTGGTGATATGTGATGTAATGATATGATGCTGATGACTGCGGGTAGGTGGTGGGTGTCAGCAGCTGGCAAAGGGCTAGGAAGGGCAGCAGCTGCCTTACAACTTCACTCAACAGGTACAGCAGCAAGTGCCTTCCAACATGGAAGCAGCTGACTTCATTGAGTGGCTGGCACAGGAGTCGGGAGAGACAGCCCCACACATCATTGGTGAGCAAACCTCAGAGCTTGGGAGTTGACGGCATTGGTTGAGTATCAGATGTTGATTATCGGGGTTGTTTGTTATCGGGGCTGGCAAAGGGGTCAAGAGTCGCAGCGCCTTACATCATTGGTGGGTTGTGTCGTTCCAAAAGCCGCTTGTATGTATGATACATTGCACCTGCTGCACAATCAGTGGTGGGGCAGCAGCTGACGTCATCGAGTGGCTGGCAAAGGAGTCAGAAAAATTGGCACCATACAATGTCGGTGAGTACCGAGCTTTATACGTGGAACCGCATACTGTGCCAACGGTTGGTGGTTGTATGAAAAGGAACGGCTGGTCGCCTGGCTAGCAAAGCTTTTGCTCCGGGATTGGATAATGTGCTGTCACGTTGCTGGTTGGCTGGCTAGCCTCAGGCAGCAAGCTAGTGCTCAAGGGCGCAGGCGTGATGAGGGAGGCCGCGTGGCAGCGCTGCACTGTGCTGCTGTCTCTCGCCCCCGCCAATCAGAGCACTGCATCAGTGTGTGGACAATTGCCGCTTTGCCGCTTTGCCCGTTTCTGCTGTTCTATATTCCACTGCAGCTGGTGACCCTGCGGGTAGCAACCTAGTCCTGACGGGGCTAGGCTTGCTGCGCGAGCAAGGCCGCCTGGCAGCACTGCATTTGCCTGCTGTTCTCCTGCTGTTAATTCAAATGGAACGCTGCATCACGCAGTCAGTGTATGCCCATACCTTGCCGCTTTGCCCTTTTCTGCTGCTATATGCCGTATGTTCCACTGCAGCTGGCGAATCTGCAGGTGGCAATCTTATGCTTGCAGGGCTGGGCTTACTGAGGGAGCAAGGGCGCCTGGCAGCACTGCATGCTGTTCTCCTGCAGTTGATTCAAAAGGAAAACTCTATGACGCAGTCAGTCTATGCAACTTGCCGCTATGCCGCAAAGGCTTTTCTGCTGCTGTATGTCCCACTGCAGCTGGCGACTCTGCAGGTGGCAACCTGGTGCTGGCAGGGCTAGGCCTACTGCGGGAGCAAGGCCGCCTGCCTGCTGTGCTGCCGCAGTCAGTGTACCTATGCCCACAACTTGCCGCTTTGCCCTTTCCTGCTGCTGTACCTCTGCAAACTGCAGCTGGTGACTCTGCGGGTGGCAACCTAGTCCTGACAGCACTTGGCTTATTGCGGGAGCAAGGGCGCCTGGCAGCGCTGCCCAGTCCATCAAACGTTGGTGCTCAAGTCCCCTGCAGAGCGTCAGTTAGAGCACTAAACGTACGCCCTTAACTTGCCGCTTTGCCCTTTCCTGCTGCTGTATTACCCACTGCAGTTGGTGACTCTGCAGGTGGCAACCTAGTCCTAACGGGGCTGGGCCTACTGCGGCAGCAAGGCCGCCTGGCTGCACTGCCAACCGTACTTTGCAAAGTATCTGCTTAGCAACCTGTCATGGTGACATGTTGGTGTGGCCTTCACTGCTGTTATATGCAGCAGCTGGCGATTCTGTAGGTGGCAACCTAGTGCTCGCAGGGCTAGGCTTACTGCGGGAGCAAGGCCGCCTGGCAGCACTGCCCACGCAACTCGAGGCGCTGGTGCTGCTGTCACCTGCAGTTGACATGAGCAACTTGATGATGATCCATTTGTGTCTGCTGAGAACCTGCTGCCTTTCCCTGTGCTGTTGTAACCTCTGCGCACTGCAGCTGGTGACTCTGCAGGTGGCAACTTGGTTTGGACAGGATTTGGCTTGCTAAGGGAGCAAGGCCGCCTTGCTGCACTGCCAAAGCAACCCGAGGCGCTGGTGCTGCTCTCACCTGCAGTGGACATGAGCAACCTTTTTGATGCTTGATTAGTGCTTGCTGAGAATTCGCTGCTTTGCCCTGTGCTGTCATGCCCCTGCAATCGCAGCTGGCGACTCTGCAGGTGGCAACCTGGTGCTGGCAGGGCTAGGCCTCCTGCGGGAGCAAGGCCGCCTTGCTGCACTGCCCAAGCAACCCGAGGCGTTGGTGCTGCTGTCACCTGCAGTGGACATGAGCAATGCATCGGTGTTTGCGCGAGGAGAGCCGGTCAGTAGTCACATAGATGCTGATGTAGATAGCGCTGAAGCAGCAGCGTCAGCACCAAAGGAACCAGCAGCAGCAACAACAGCAGCAGCAGAGGATGCAGTATGTGGCAGTGAAGTGAGGAGTGGAGCAGTCATCAACCATAAGGAGGAGCAGAATGCCAGCCCAGAAGCAACAGCAGCAGCAGCTGACGATAACACATCAGAACAGCAGCAGCCAATGAACAGCACCAGCAGCAGCAGCACCAGCAGCCATGCTTCATTTGCTGACGTCAAGCAGCGAATCACGCAGCACCATCACGAGCAGCAGCACATCTCAAAGCAGCAGCAGCGGCAGCACCAAGTGGGTGGCCCAGCAGGGCCGTTACAGCTGCTGCTGGGGCTCGCAGGGGAGGCAGAGGCAACTTGGAAGGCACATCGTAGCAAGGCCGGAGCTGCTGCTGCTGCAGCGGCTGGCTGGTTTGACTACCTGCCGTGCTCTACAGTGGCTGACAACATTCACCACTACCTGCACGTGAGTGTGCGTTTACAGTTTTCTATGCTCATGATAGAACATGTAGCGAGTGGGCGAATGCGGGGCTGCTGGCTGGTTTGACTACCTGCCGGGGCCGTCAGTTGCCGACAACATCCACCACTACCTGCACGTGAGTGTGCTGCACTTGGCATCTGGGCTATGCGGTTCTTACAACAGCTGTAACGTTGCTCGTGATGCATTTGGGAGCTGCTGCTGGGTCTTGCTGGAGAGGCAGAGGCGACTTGGAAGGCACACCGCAGCAAGGCTGGGGCTGCTGCTGCTGCAGCGGCTGGCTGGTTTGACTACATGCCGGGGTCGTCAGTGGCTGACAACATTCACCACTACCTGCACGTGAGTGTGTTTTACAACTTTCAATGCTCGCGTCAGAACATGTATGGAGCGGGCGCATGCGGGGATGCTGGCTGGTTTGACTACCTGCCGGGGTCGTCAGTGGCTGACAACATTCACCCTACCTGCACGTGAGTGTGTTGTATATCACTTTGATGTGTATGTGTATGCTCTTCTCCGCCTGTTCTTCTGATGCACATTGGGAGGCTCATATGGGGGAGAAACCTCGTGATGGTTCTGTTGTTGATGACATCGGAATCATTCACGCAGTTGCGCCCCCCAGAGCCTCCCATTGGCTCCTGATTGGGGCTCCCACTCCTGTTTTGAGTGGAGCTTGTAGCAAGATTTTTGTGTCGTGTGTTACACCTAGTCTGATGCCAAAAGTGAGATGCAGCAGCAGCCATAAAGCAAGGGAGCAGAATTGCTGGCACGGTCTGGTGATACCACAGCCTGTCCTGCCCTGCTGTACTGACTCAATAGCACATGTTTTGCGCTCACACAGCTTACGTATCCCAATATCTTCAGCTTCTTTGTCATTGCCATCATCAAACCACCAACTCTAGCCATAGCATCAATGCCATCAGCCCTGCGCCCCACACGCAGTACAACTCATCACAACAACAAACACATACAGCCATGATGATGCTATGATGACATGACACGAGCAGCTGCTCTCATACAGCACGCATTTGAGGGCGATGATTCTAGGTGCAATCAAGCCCTCAATTAAGGCCTGTATATGAGCAGTTGCTGCTGCACAAGCCCTTGACTTGGGGCGAAAATGTATCTTCAGCTTTTCTGCATGCTGGCAGCGTTAGATGCAAGCTCCTGCAGCGAAGAGTGGCAGCACTCAGAGATGCTGAAGCAGGCGCAGACCCTGTGATAGCACGGCATCATAACTCCATCAACCCCATGCCCTGTGCTTCTGCAGGCCTGTGTTCATGCATCAAATTACCCAGCAGTACATGACATCACACTGTATGACATGTTTCACTCAACCAGTAGTGGGGAACCTGATCAGGAGCCACCGGGCGGCTCATAGGGCATCAGCATGGGTGACACCAGCGGGTGGCACAGCAGCCCAACCTGACAGGCACTGGCAAGAAGGCAGAACCACTTCTGAATGACGTGCTGCCGTGATGGTGTCCCATTCTTCGCAGGACCTGTACTGCTGTCACGCGCAAGTGGTGTGACCTACTCGGCTGCCTGAATTGCCTGGCTTCAGCCACTTGTGAATGACCTCCTACTGTGCTGTTGACCCACTTTTTGTAGGACTCCCCACTGCTATCTCACCATCTGGTGTCACCTACTCTGCTGCGTGGCTTGTCTGGCCGCCCAAGTCCACAAGAGGATAGATGCTGAACGTCCAGTGAATGAGTTGCTGCGGTGCTGTTGCTTATTCCTCCGCAGGACCCTTCCCTGCTTTCCCACCCGCTGCTGTCGCCTAAGCTGATGACCAATTCGACAGGCCCCAGCAAGAGGGTAGAGCCACTTGTGAATGACCTCCTACTGTGCTGTTGTCCCAGGCAAGGTTGCTGGTTGCAATAATCTTAAGGGCTTACGCATGATAGCATGCACACCATTGGTGCCGCATCCCGACATATTTGTGTGCGCCTCTGGAGCATGCAACATATTTGTGCTGATGTGCTGTTTGCAGGACCCTTCACTGCTCTCCCACCCACTGGTGTCGCCTATGTTGATGACCGACCTGACAGGCCTCAGCAGGCAGGGCATGCTGCTGGTGGCCGGCTGCTATACATCGACCTCGACCATGATCATAACCACATCATTGCCGCCGCGTCCTGACAGAACATGCAACATGTTTGTGCTTATGTGCTGCTTGCAGGACCCTTCATTGTTATCCCACCCGCTGGTGTCACCCACGCTGATGCCGCACCTGACAGGCCTCAGCAAGAGGGTAAAGCCATTTTTACAGGACTTGCTACTGTGCTGTTCTCCCACTCCCTGCAGGATCCTTCCCTGCTGTGCCACCCCTTAGTGTCGCCTACTCTGATGCCTGACTTGACAGGCAGGGCATGCTGGTGGCAGCCAGATGCTGTTCACTGACACTGGCTTGCACGTGTACAACATCCACATCAGTGCCGACGCATTCTGACAGAACATGCAACATGATCAGCACACAATGTGCTGCTTATACTGCGTGCAGGACCCCTCACTGCTATCCCACACGCTGGTAGCACCCACGCTGATGCAGGACCCCTCACTGCTATCCCACACGCTGGTAGCACCCACGCTGATGCAGGACCCCTCACTGCTATCCCACACGCTGGTAGCACCCACGCTGATGCAGGACCTGACAGGCCTCAGCAGGCAGGGCATGCTGGCGGTGGCTGGCTGCTGTCCACTGAGACTTAAAGTTGAATGGCTTGTGTATGACATCCAAACCAGTGCCACCGCAACCTGACATAACATGCGCTAACATGTGCTACTGTGCTGCTTGCATTGCTTGCAGGATCCTGCACTGCTGTGCCACCCCTTGGTGTCACCTACGCTGATGACTGACTTGACCGGTCTCAGCAGGCAGGGCATGCTGTTGGTGGCCGGTGGTGCTGAACTGATGCGGCCTGACATTGCAGCTTTCGCAGACAAAGCAAAGACATCAGGTAATCACCCTTCAATCTATAAGCTAAAGTGAATTCGGCCCTAATGTTCGCTGTTGTCTGTGGTGGGATTGCTGGAATGTGTCCCACTGTGCATGCTGGTGGTGGCTGGTGGGGCAGAGCTGATGCGGCCTGACATCGCAGCCTTTGCAGACAAAGCGAAAGCAGCAGGTGAATTACATCATTTCAGCACTGCCGAAGTGATTTCTGCCTTTAATCTTCACTGTCCAACAGTGTTTGGCGGCGTTGCTTGCTTGTATCCCACTGGGCATGCTGGTGGTGGGTTGTGGGGCTGAGCTGATGCGACCTGACATTGCAGCTTTCGCCAGCAAAGCAAAGGCAGCAGGTGATCACTTTAAACGCTGAAGTGAACTTGGCTCAATGTTCAGTGTTGTCTGTGGTGGGGTTGCTGGGATGTGTCCTACTACTACTTCTACTGTACTATGCTGCTGGTGTTGTAGCTGTGCCTGTGCAGCATCATGGGGAGTGCCACTGCTATACACTGCGCAATGTGCACAACGCTTTCTTGTTGCCAACCTGTATCGTGCGTGTTTTTGCTGCTGCTGCTGCTGCTGCTGCTGCTGCTACCGGGTGTGCCTGTGTGGCATTACGAGGAGCCAGGAGTGGGCCACTGCTATGCATTGCACAGTACGCACAACGCTGTCTTGTTGCCAACCTGTATCATGTATTAATTTGCTGCTGCTGCTGCTGCTGCTGCTACTGCTGCAGGTGTACCTTTGCAGTATCACGAGGAGCCAGGAGTGGGCCACTGCTATGCAGTGTGCAGTACGCAGAACGCTGTCTTGTTGCCAACCTGTATCCCGTGTTGTGTCACTGCTGCTGCAGGTGTGCCTGTGCAGTATCATGAGCAACCAGGAGTGTGCCACTGCTACGCACTGCGCAGTAACGCAGAACGTTGTCTTGTTGCCAACCTGTATCCTGTGTTATTTTGCTGCTGCTGCAGGTGTGCCTGTGCAGTATCACGAGGAGCCAGGAGAGTGCCACTGCTATTGCAGTGCTGCAATGCGCACATTGCTTGATGGTTGCCAACCTGTCTTGCACTATGTCGCTGCTGCTGCTGCTGCTACTGCTGCTGCAGGTGTGCCTGTGCAGTATCACGAGGAGCCAGGAGAGTGCCACTGCTATTGCAGTGCTGCAATGCGCACATTGCTTGATGGTTGCCAACCTGTCTTGCACTATGTCGCTGCTGCTGCTGCTGCTGCTACTGCTGCTGCAGGTGTGCCTGTGCAGTATCACGAGGAGCCAGGAGAATGCCACTGCTATGCAGTGCTGCAGCTGCCACACCTGCTGCAGAAGAGCCACGTCGTGCTAGATTACGTTGAAAAGGTGGCACTGGCAGCAGCAGCGACAGCACCAGAGCGTGCAGCAGCAGCAGAGCCAGCAGCAGCAGCAGCAGCAACGCTAGCGCCAGCAGTGCTTGATGAGGCAGAACTACAGCAGCCGTCAGAAGGCACCGCTGGTGAACTTCACCAGCCTGAGGCAGCAGCGATGATAGAAGCAGAGCCAGTAGCAGCAGCAGCAGACACCCTAGCACCAGCGGTGTTAACAGCAGCTGAGGTGCCGCAGCCGGAGAAAGGCGTTGTTGGTCAAAAGGCAGCAGTGACGCCAGCGCCAGCGCCAGCAGCAGCAGCAGCGTTGCCGCCCAAACAGTCTGCAGAGGCACAGCAGGCCGCTGCGGCCGCAACAGCGGCAGCACAAGTGTTATAGAGCCAGCAGCAGCAGGAACAGCGCTAGCATCAACAGTGCTAGAAGAAGCAGAGACGCAGCAGCCAGTGTGACAGGCAGACGACCGTCTTCAGCGAAATAGCAGTACTACCGTCACTGACTCAGCATGCGGCATGCGCAGTTTGGAGGTTACATGAGCAAAGTGCATGCACTGTGGTTGCTGTGTTGCCTGCCGGAGGCAATGGATGATGTAAAGGATACATGGTCGGAATTTCATTTTGGTGCTGTAATGCTGCACACTGGTGTATGGCCCCTGTATGCGCCTGGTTGGCTCTGTTTGACCAAGTGACCCACCGTCGATGCTACTTGCAACCATCGCTCATTCAAGAGATGCCATGCACAATTCATGATGTGAAGCTGACAATTACTAACTGCTTGCAGCGTGTCGGTGTGTTTGGATTTGTGGAGGGACTTCATTGAATGCACCGTGACTCGGCACCAACCGTCGACCCCTCATGGATGCAGCAGTAACTTGCTGCATTGAATGACACCGGTGTATTGGTTGTGCACACCTTGCACATTACAGCAGCCAGTGTGACAGGCAGACGGCTCTTGAGCGAAATAGCAGTACCACTGCTACCATAGCAAGCTGGCATGTTGTGGCACAGTTACATGAGGTTACATGAGTGAAGTGCATGCACTGTGGCTGCTGTGTTGCCTGCTGGAGGCACTGAATAAAGCAAAGGATACAAGGTAAACATTGCAAAGCGTGTTGCTTCTGTATGACATTCCTGTACACAAGCTGGCATCGTGCATGGCCGCTGTACATGCTTGGTTGGCTTGGTTTGACAAATGGATCCACCGCCGATGCCATCGCCGATACCTGGCAGGTAGTACTTGCAACCTTCGCTCATTCAAGAGAGATATCATGCGCACGTAAAGCTAATAGTTAGCAGCGTGCTGGTGTGTTTGGATCATCCCGGCAGTGGTGGGAAATGCAGAAGTTGGCGCCAGTCAACCTTCCATGGAGGCAGCAGCAATAACGACGACAATATATCAGATGTGCACACCTTGCACATGTCACACAGTACGATAATCTTGAAGCGCATGGTACAGTATGAGCTCGAAGTAACAAAACCGCCAGCCCGGCAACGAAAAGAAGAGGGGTTACAGGGTGTGTTCAAGCGGCTACGCCGCAACCTGAAAGGACAATGTTATACAATGGGCCCCTTCATAGCAGCTGAATCAGCATGACAACAGCCAGTCCGGCGGGACGTTAAACACGTGGCGCAGTGGTGATGACGGACGAACAGTGGCCGAAAGGTTGCAGGTTCGATTCTGAGCCTAAGCAGTATGTCCTGGACTCAGGGATACAGTCGGCGAAAGCCGAAGGAAGGATACTGCTAATGTCCTCGCGACTCTCCGCAGGACTCCGTCGATTGCTGGCTATATACACACCGGCCCTGCTAGGTATGCAGTCCACCGTATGGGGTGATTCCCACATGCTGCCTAGGAAGGGGTGTAAGGGTCTGGGTGGTCTACCTTACACCGAAAATAGAGAGAATAATCAGTCTGCTTTCCGCCTCCCCAGTGGGTGAGGCGCGGTTGCCGATGCCGAAAGGTATGGCTTACAAGGATTGATTATTATTTAGCATGACAACAGCCTGAGGTGTCCGAGTTGCTCAACATATCATATCACAGTGTACTCCCCCTCCACTGCTCACTGCTGCTGCAGGAAGCCTCCTAGGCGCTTCCTGACCTTCGCCAGCACCCTCGCCGCATACGCCATAACGCCCCCCTCATCTGTCCATGTGCTCACCCCTCCAGCACCCTCAGGGAGTAATTTATTGCTGCTGCAGCAGCAGACCCCCCTGGCGCTTCCTAACCTTCGCCAGCACCCTCTCCGCATACGCCAAGACACCCCCCTCATCTGTCCACTTGCTCACCCCTCCGGCACCCTTCAGCACATACACTTCACCGATTTGGTGACCAGCGTCCGGCTGCGCAGCCTGAGGCCTGATAGATGTGCTGCTGCTGCTGCTGCTGTCAGGACCTCCTTCAGGGCCTCTACCCTGGCATGCGATGACATCATGCACAAAGCGCAAGTCGTGGCTAGCCACTACAACTGCCCCTTCATACGACTGCACTGCCCGCACCTGCAGAGCAACGGCAGTCGACGGATGACGAGTAACATGTGTCAGGCTAGTTGGTTCCAGCGAGGTGCTGAGGTCTCAACACAACAAGTGCAGAGCTTATGATGATGTCACAACTGATGCCTGGACATGATCCAGACTGCTGCTGTTGAGTCCAGGATATGACAAGGCACATGATACAATGGCCGCTGCTGTTTGTGCAGCGCCATCATGGCATGCAAATGCACAGCACACAGCCCACTGATACCTGCTGCCACCACAGCAGCTGGTTCAATAGCAGAACAGCGATCACGGGCCAGGATTCGGCTGTGCTAGGGCAGCTTACCAGTGCTTCTACTGTGTCCAGGTCGAGGTGGTTGGTTGGCTCTGCAGTAGCAGCAGCAGCAGCAATGAAAGGGGACTTGGTGGTCCTCTAGTGATGCGTTGTCACATCCCATCAGCACTTGAGTCCGAGTATGGAGCGCTGCATCATGATGAGGCACATAATAGCTTGAGAACAGCACCAGCTGACAGCACACGAAGCTGCACATTGCAGCAGCCGCAGCACAAGCTGTTCATACATGCCACTCATGATAAGACGGCTGCCATGTATATAGATTTGTGGCAGCAATGGGGGCACAACAGCTGTGATTGCCTTGCTATAGCTGCCACGCACCGTCAAGCAGCAGCGCCAGTGCAGCGCGTGCCTTCTGGCCCCCGGACAGCATCCTCAGGGGAATCAGTGATGGCCACCAAGGCAAAAGCACCAGCTGTTCATACATGCAACTCATAATACGGTCGCAGAATAGCTGTATTGGTGGCACAACAGAGGCGAACCAGCGGCAAACGCTGGCTCCTGACTGGAATGCCCACTCTTGCATGCAATGTGATGTAAGCAAAGCGACTCTCTGCAGCCGCCACGCACCGTCAAGCAGCAGCAGATGTGGCCGGGTAGCCAGCAGCAGCGCCAGTGCAGCGCGTGCCTTCTGGCCCCCAGACAGCATCCTCAAGGGGATCAGTGACGGCTTGCCACCAAGGCCGAAACTACCGAGATAGTCTCGAGCCTCTTGCTCTCTGCTGAACACCGGGAACAGCGCTGCAGCACATGAGAAAAGGGCAAAAGCAGCACCAGCTTGGTGAAAAAGACTTCTAAGACTGAATCATCTTGAGCGGATTTGGGTGTACGCGGGGCCGTACGCTCTTAGCTGAGCACTGGAGCAGCGCAGTAACGCGGTATGCAGCAGCAGAAGTTCATGCAGCGCATTGAGTTGAAAGCCTCGGAGCAACCTGGAATGCATGACAGCCGCAAGAGCTGCCAACCTCAGTGTAATTTACCTAACGCTGCAGTCCTGTCACCGACAAATGAATAACGGCAACTCTCAATGCAAGATCTGCTGCAAAAGCTGCAGATCCACTCTCACCTACAAGCCGCTGCAGTGCAGTCTCCTCCAGTTGAAGCTCCTCAATGCAGTCCTGACCAAACAGGCCAACCTTCAACGCTGCTGCCCGCTCCACACTACCAGCTGCAGCATCACCTCCCCCTGCTACAGCAGCAGCAGCAGCTTGCACAGAAGGCAGGCTCCTTGAATCAACGGCCAGCCCCTGCGCTGCCTTCTGCTGCTTCTTGGTGAGGTTTTGGGTTTGCAGTGCTTGGCTTGGGGTGTTGGGGGCTGCCAGTGGTAGGGTATAGCCAGGTGGCGGAGGGTTGGGGTTCAGCTGCCCTGCTAGGAGTTTCAGCAGGGTGGACTTGCCAGCACCGTTGGGGCCTAGAAGGGCGATGCGGCTGCTGGCTGTGATGTCTATCGTGACGCCCTGCAGCCAATTGAAAAGCAAATAAGAGTGATTCAATTACAAACAAAGCGACACATGTTCGGGCTCTTCATCAGGCATAATATGAACACAACTGAAACAAGCAGAAAGGGTGGACTTGCCGGCACCGTTGGGCCTAGCAGGGCGATACGGCTGCTGGATGTGACGTCTAGCGTGACGCCCTGCAGCATGAATACGTAACAGTCTTGCGTCATACCCCACAATAACCATAGCATCATCTAGCGGGCAGAATCAAGCATCATCAGCAGCAGTTGCTCCACTCATATGTGGGGCGACCACCTGCTCCCGGGTACAGGGATGTACAGCATCTGGCAAGCAGTAACCGCAGTGCCCAAGTAACCCCAGATGCGCGACTCACACTGTGAGTGTAGCAGTGTAGCACGGGTGCACTGGGCTGAGCCGCTGCTCTGTACGTGTAGCTGCTTCTGGTACGTACAGCATCTGGCAAGCAGTAATTCACCCCAAATGCGCGACTCACATGTAGCACAGGTACAGCCGCTTGTGGATATGTGTAGCTGACTTCCCGCAGCTGCAGCAGCGAACCTCCAGCACGGACCTTATCTGGCTGCGGCCACTTGAAGTCGAACGGCTTGTCGGCTGCTTCAAGCACGACTTGTGGCCGCTTGGAATCGTGCCAGCCAGCTAGATCGCGGTTGAGCTGAGCAGCAGCAGCAGCAGCAGCAGCAGCAGCAGTGGCAATGGCAGAAATCAGCAGCAAGCAGTGAGCAGTCAGTTCGCGACTCCAAGAAGCCAAATTACCCACACAGGCAGGCAAGTATCACATCCATGGGCAGTGGTCCTATATAGTGTACCGATTTTCCTGCCAGCACATATATATGATGCTTCAGCACCATTATGCACAACTTGAGTTACAGTGACTGTCGACAGTTCACTATGAACTTCCAGACCTGTCTCGCCAGGCTGTGAAGTTCGCACCTTGAACTTGCGCCCTGCTGCGTTCCTGTCCAGGCCGTGGCGCTCCTCCAACTTCTTCTTGCGGCTGGCAGCCTGCAGCAACTTCTTGTCGTCACCAGCCTGCATTGACATATGTATAAAAAAGCGTTTCGCAGCCTCGGCAAGCCCTCATGAGACCTCATGAACCTGATCAGGTGGAGGGCAAGTGCTCTGGCGGCCTGCAGCAGCTTCTTGTCATCACCCGCCTGCAATGACAGGTGGCAAACACAACCACCTCAGGTATAGAAGTATATAACTCAATTTGATTGGCGGCTGGCAGCCTGCAGCAGCATCTTGTCATCACCTGCCTGCAATATTGAAAGCCATTAACAACAGTACAAATCAGCACGCTTTGCACATCAACAGTGGTCAGATAACAATCTTCCAATCTGCGGCTCAGCCGCTGCCAGCTCAGTGAGCAGTTGAACTCAGGCTGCTTGTCATCACCCCGCCTGCCATGACGCCGATGGTACCAAAACACCAAGTTTGTGATATGAAGTCATCAACGGGCCTTGCAGATCACTAGCAACACACATGCAAATGCAGGGGGCAGACAACAATGGATCTGTTGTAAATGGTGGCTGGCAGCCTGCAGCAGCATCTTGTCATGATCGTGGTGATATCACCACGTAACTCCTGCCATACGTGACTGATGATCAATGGCAAACAAAACAGAGACCGCTGCAGATCATCAGTGTTCAACGCGGCGCGTGGAGAAGCATGTAACAATGTTCCAATCTGATTGGCGGCTGGCAGCCTACAGCACGCTGTTTATCGTTACCCGCAGCCTGCTGCAGGTTGACACATGTCATTGTGCCTCCACTGCGATAAACCGACCTAGCACTCCAAATGTATAAAGGGACCACCCAAATAGTGAGAGCCGACGGTTCTCGTCTCCCTGTACAGACTCTGGTCGGACCAGTGGGGCCGTCCTGCTGTACAGCATCACATGTACAGGAGAACCCTCATATCAGCTGAATCAGGTGATGTCTTCGCGCAGGTTATCCTCCGGAAATGCAGTCGCACCAAATCACATATCGCGTAATCGTAACCGACTGCAACTGCAGTAACATACCACCAATCGGTACATATAAGGGCGATGCCTGACGCTTTGGAGTATTCTCAGCCTTTACAATCCTAGTTAATTGACTTATCGCGCCTGTAGGCTTCCTGTGTCGGCTTGGTGTCCTCTACGCTCGCAGCATTGTTTTATTAGCTACTTGTGCGCCCTTTGGATTAATCGATTGTATGACCTTATTTTCCCAGGTGATCTGGACCAGGTCTGATTTGCCTCACGAGACCGCAGTGGGTGTTGCTGTCCCAGTGACCCGTGCTGGGGGTCCCCAGCAGGGCGAGGGAATCCACCAGGGATTGCCACCGCTCGGAGGGTCAACGTTTCCCCGCTTCTGGGGGCGACGCGAGCTACCAATAGTGGATTAATCCAATGCAATATTGCAGGCCGCCGGCCGTAATCCCAAATATCGTGGTGGCTGCCTGATGTTGTTTTGGGTCTGTGTGCTGTGTCTGGTGACCTTTGCTGCAAGCATGCGTTCTTGTTGTTTTCTGCTGCGGGTCTGCGTGATGCATGCATGCATGTGTGGTTGGGCGCGGCATGAGCAGACCTCCCCGAGGTGCGCCTGTTAATGCCCCAGCAGCAGCAGTGGCACTGCTAGTGCAGCAGCAGCAGCAGTGCTGCTGCAGCAACCACTGCAGCTGCTGGGGTAGCTGACCTTATGCTCGTTGAGTGTCTATTTTTGTACATTTAGGCTAGCATTTTTTGTTGAAGGAGCTACCACTTAAGGGAAGTAACACTGCTTTGCATGCTGCCTTTCCAGTACCGATAACACCCCCTACTGTCATGCTTCTATGGAGTCTGCACTGCAGAACAGCTCGGAGCTGTTTTACCTATTGCGTGCGCAGGGGGCCCCGGGGGGTTGTCTGCTTCACTTGCTCTCAAATGCTCGAGACTTGCAATGATCAAGCTGCTGCACCTCTGCCTGAGCAGCCCCACACCTGGTGTGCCTGCTGCTCAGCTGCCACAATGCCGCCTAGGCAGGCATGCCACTCAGAAGCAGCTCAAAATGCAAGCTCCAGCAGCTCATGAGCCACCTTGCAATTTCATGTTACCCTCTCACCTGGCGTGCCTGCTTCTCAGCTGCGGCAATGCTGGCCTCCATGTGCTTGCGCTGCTTGTCAAAGAGCATTCTGGACATGGCATCACAACCCGGTGTAGCGCATGGCCAGGATCCATCTAGATGCGGTTTTCTTTGAGGAGAGAAAATTCAACTACCGCTGGCAGCGGCGCAGTACAGTGTCGCGCAGCTTGAAGCTGCTGCACGTCTCCTTGATCAGGCAGCAATGCAAGTACCGGCTAAGGGTTGATTTAGGGTTGACCCAAACCCCTCACCTGGCGTGCCTGCTTCTCAGCTGCGGCAATGCTGGCCTCCATGTGCTTGCGCTGCTTGTCAAGCGCTGCCGCCTGCCTGCTGCCAGCCAGTGCTGCTGCTGCCTTGGCCTCTACATACGCATCGTACGGCCCGGGGAAGTACCTGCACACAGGCAGCAGCCATGAAATACAATGCATAGCCGCCATGTCATATGTGACGGGCCTGGTGCCGCCTCCCCTTTACAGGGGCCCGCGCCTCGGAGGCGCAGTGCCGATTCCGAAAGGTGAGGCTTACAAGAATGGATTATTATGTACATTATTAGGCCTGCTGCCAGCCAGTTCCGCTGACGCCTTGGCTTCTACATAGGCGTCATACGGGCCGGGGAAGTACCTGCACACAGGCAGCAGCCATGCAGGTACGTTTGCTCAATTGTATACCAGCAAGTGATTGCCAGCGACCCAAGCAGCAGTAGACGTGGAGCCTTAACGAACGTGAAGTATTTTTGCCACCTGGTCTGCCACATATAAGAGAGATAGGACATGAATGTTTGCAGTGTGCTTGTGCTTGCTCTGCCTCTCTTTCCCCTCTAGGAGGGCCCCCTGTGGGTGTGTTTTTGGAGATTGTTATGGACCCCATGAGCCAGCGTTTGGCTCCTTACGGGGTGGGCCAGTGACCCTACTTTGGTAAATGGTAAATGTAAATGGTAACATGCCTGCTGCCAGTGCCGCTGACGCCTTGCCTTCTACATAGGCATCGTACGGCCCGGGGAAGTACCTGGAGTTACAGCAGGCACATATGACAGCGTAGTCAGGCTGCATACAGCAGTTGTCAATGCGCACAAACTGGAGCATCATACGGCCCGGGGAAGTAGCTGCACACAGGCAGCAGCCATGCCAGGCAGTGCATGTCACAGCTAGCCTTGGTTCTTTGTATTCATATTGTACTTCAGCCTTGGGGTGCAACGTACGCATCGTACGCCCCGAGGAAGTACCTGCAGAAGCAGCAGCCCTACAGAGCAATGCATGACCGTCATGTCATATGTGACAGGCCTGCTTCCAGCTAGTGCTGCTGCTGCCTTGGCCTCTTCATATGTATCATACGGGCCGGGGAAGTACCTGAAGTTACAGCAGGCACATATGACAGCGTAGTCAGGCTGCATACAGCAGTTGCCAGTTAAACTTGCGAACAAACTGGAGCATCATACGGCCCAAGGAAGTACCTGGAGGAGCAGCAGCCATGCCACGCAGTGCATATCAGTGGCATGGCGTTGCACGATAAAAGGTTTGCATTCAGAAACCCAATACGTCAAGGACCAAGCTCAGCTATCACGCAGTCTCTGATTACGAAATATCATGTATGTTGATGTCATCTGAGCTGCAGGTCTTTCAACTCCACCGTTTGCTGGCACACTGCGTTGAGGACTGGGCTGCAAGGCTGCTGTACATTAGATCAATCTCTGCCCTGTATCTCACCTGAGCTGCTGGTCTTTCAGCTCCACCGTCTCCTGGCACGCTGCGTTGAGGAAGGCGCGGTCGTGGCTGACCAGCAGCAGCGTCTGACCCTGGCAGCAGCAGGTGAGGTACTCCTGCAGGCACGTGGGCAAGTGCATGTGGGCAAGCACATGTGGGCAGATATTGGTTGTGTTGGCATAGAATTGCAAGCAGAATGATGCTGTGAACAAGCTGACAGCAGCATCTGACCATGACAGCAGTTCATGAGGTACTCCTGCAAGCGCATGTGCAGGCATCGAATGTGCTGGCATTACATCGCAAGCAGAATGATGCTGTGTTTGGCACAGCAGAAGCACAGCACATCAGCCTCACCATCACATCAAGCATGCCCCAGCAGCATCTAATCATCCGCAGCCACAGCACGGCGCCTCCAACAGCAGTTGCGCATCGCCCGTGCATGGAATCAGAACAACAGACACGCCGCGCAGTCACCAGCACAGACACACATACGCCAAACTCGCATGAGGGAGCCTCATGTTCACTCACCTGCAGCCAGAGGATCGCTTCTAAGTCCAGGTGGGTGGTAGGCTCATCCAAGCACAGCACACCAGCCTCACTGTCCCTATCACCATGCCAAAGCACCAACCGATCGTCCGCAACCACAGCACGGCGCCTCCAACAGCAATCGCACATTGTCCCAGGGCAACAACAATGCCGCGCAATCACTGAAGCACCCACACGCGCCGCCATCTTTTGACGCACCTGCAGCCACAGAATCGCTTCCAAGTCCAAGTGGTTGGTAGGTTCATCCAGGCACAGCACATGTGGTACCGCAAACAGCGCGCACGCCAGGCTCACACGCATGCGCCAGCCGCCACTCAGTGACGACGCCACAGCACCTACCAATTGTCCGCAGCCACAACACCGCCTCCAACAGCAACCGCAAACACGTGGTTTGTGCATCAGTTCGGAACAACAGATAACCAAACATTGGAGAGGGCTGGTTTCTGCATGTGACAAGATGCAGTTGAGATTGTGGCATCAATGCAACCTATGGGCTGACCTGTCTGCCTCAAAGATGTGCCTGCCATTCATTTGGCTGTTTAGTCACAAAATGCTGCTGCAGCAGCTTGCAGGAAATCCAGGCTTTTCAGCATGGCCACTGCACTGGTGCTGAATTGATGCAAAATGGTTCCAGTTCACTTTCATCCCCTTGCTGAATGAATCTGTCTCCAGCCTTCCAGTATGTTGGCACCTAGTGTGTGGGGTCTGCCAGCATGTGCTCAGTTTGTGCCTGCCTGCGGTGTGGCAGCAGCATCTGGCCTGATTAGGCCTACAAAGCAGTAGTTTGAGTATGCCAAGTTCATTGCAGCTGTACATGGCTTGAATGTAAGCTCTGTGCTGCTAAAATCGCTGTAAATTAACAAGAAAGACTTGTATTTGAAAGTTATGTGCTCAGGATTATGGCATGTTGATTTTTCAGGCAATGCCTTCAGGGTGACTCCAATGCAGGATCCAGCCTGGCTGCCTTGTCACCAGTGGAGACTGTCAGGCCAGTACATCGTGAAGCGGTGACTACAGCTCGCATACGTTACGTAAAGCTGTTTGTATTGACGTATTCTTTGTGATAAAGCTCGCCGTTTTGTCTAAACGCGTAGCTATGGTAAGAACATTGTCACAGTGACCCTTCAGCTGCTGCTGCTGCTGCTATTCATGGTCGCTCGACACAGCAGCACGATAGCTCAAGAGTTGCACATTGACAAGATGGCTAAGAGGCGCACGGCTGCTGAACTTGAAATCAAACGCCAGGCTACTCTCGCTGCCCTCAAAGCCAAGAAGTTCGACGTGGCAGCAGTAGCGCGAGTTCTCGGTTATCCCACTCGATACATCAAGGCACAGCTAGTCAAGTACAAAAAGCGTGGATCCGTGTCTGCATTGCCACGTTCAGGCCGCCCCAAGGCACTCAATGCAGCCCAGGTGAAAGCAGCAGCAGCAGCAGCAGTGCTGGAACACCAGTCAGCAGCAAAGGCAGCAGCAGCACTTAAGCAGCAGGGCACCATAGCTAGCAGCATCTGCACTCAGACCGTGCTCAGGGCAGTCAAGAATGTGTTAGACTTTGCGCCAGTGCAGCAGCAGCCCATCTTAACCAGCGCAACTAAGCAGAAGCGCACTGCGTTCTGTCAGCAGCAGCATGACAGTGACCGCATCATAGCCATCGACAGCACCATCCTCACCCTGAGCTCCACCCCACGCCGGCACAAGAAGTGGGTCGAGAAGGGCACCAAGCCAGTTGCCTGCAAGCCTGTCAAGGGCAAGCAGTTGCATGTGTATGCTGGCGTAACCAAGTATGGTGTCACCCATCTCATCCGCGTCACTGGCAGCACAGGGCACCCCAAGAAGTACTTAAAGTATGACAAGAAGCTGAAGGTGAAGGTGCAGCACACTGGTGTGGGTGCAGAGGAGTTCAAGGATGTGCTGTGGGAGGAGCTGCAGCCCGGTGCGGAGGAGATTTTCAGTGCAGCAGGTGTGCATGATTGGGTGTACATGCTTGATGGTGCTAGTCCGCACACGGCTGGCAGCACTATTGAATTCATGAGCCTTAACGGCATGCGCATCATTGCAGACTGGCCGCCTTACTCGCCAGACCTGAACCCCGTTGACAATGCATGGGCTTGGCTCAAGCAGCAGCTGTATGCACAGCAGTATGCTAGCCTGGATGAGATGTGGCAAGCAGCGCAGACCATTTGGGCTTCCATACTGCTGTCCATGTGCCAAAACCTGATGGACAGCATTGCCACCAGGAAGGCAGTTTGCATTGCACGCAGGGGCGGTCACACTGGCTACTAGTAGGGTTGTGCTGAGCAGCATGTATGTCCAAGGTTGAGCTTTGCATGGTGGCGGCAGCGCAGCGCTTGTGTTTCAGGGTTTTGGGGCAAATTACTCCGCGTAATCACTGAAGCACCCAAACACGCCAATGTCTGTTGCCTCACCTGCAGCCAGAGAATGGCTTCCAAGTCCAAATGGTTTGATGGTTCATCCAGGCACAGCACATCAGGCGCCGCAAACAGCGCGCACGCCCAATCACCATCCAAGCATCCGCAGCCACAACACCGCCTCCGACAGCAGCCACACACACATGGTTTATGCATGGACTCATAACAACAGACACGCCACGCAGTCACCAAGTCACACACATGCACTCATCAGAAAACTTGAAAGAACACAACCTGCAGGCATAGAATCGCTTCCAAGTCCAGTGGTTTGTTGGTTCATCCAGGCACAGCACATCCGGTGCCGCAAACAGCACGTACGCCCAATCACCATTCAATCGTCCGCAGCCACAGCACGGTGCCTCCTATAGCAATCGCACGTGGTTCGTGCATGGACCCAGGAAGCTAAATATGCTGCACAATCACTAAAGCACCCACGCGCGCCAATTGCTTGTGCCGCACCTGCAGCCAGAGAATTGCTTCCAAGTCCAGGTGGTTGGTAGGTTCATCCAAGCACAGCACATCCGGCGCTGCAAACAGCGCGCACGCCAGGCTCACACGCATGCGCCAGCCGCCACTAAGTGACGACGTTGGTGCATCCATCTTGTCTTGGCTGAAGCCTAACCCCCTGAGGATCTGGCGGGCCCTGCCTTCTGCTGCGTCTGCGTCCAGCTCAGCTAGCTGCTGGTACAGCTCCGTCAACAGTGCCTGTAAACGTAAGAGACATCACGTCGTTTCAGTTTGTCTTGGTTTGTTTGGCAATCCCTTAGTGATGACGTGGGCGCATCCATCTTGTCTTGACTGAAGGCTAAACCCCCGAGGATCTGGGGGGCCTTGCCTTCTGCTGCATCAGCGTCAAGCTCAGCAAGCTGCTGGTACAGGTCCGTCAACAGTGCCTGCACGTTTGAGAAAGCGGCACACGTACGTAGGCTGTGGTTTATCTGTTTGGCGTTCTGCTGCGTCACGTCCAGCTGTTCACAACCTGCAGTTGCTCTGTCGACCATGACAGAAACCACAACCCCGTAGTGTGCATTATCAGCTGTTGCTCCACCGCATAGTGCCGTGGCACTCGGCGTGAGTCGAGGCTGATGAATCCTCAAGTTTCATCCCCTCAATACCACCACCGCAGCAGCAGCAGCAGCAGTTTGAGCAGCCGAATCCCAGGTACAAGCAGTCAGTTGCGACCAGCATGCACCCATCATCATACCGACCTGAGCCTTTGCTGCGGCCTCCTCATGCGTCATCTCCCTGCCAGCTGCAACAACTGCAGCCGCCGCTTTTTCAGCTGCTACAGCAGCCTTGCGCGCCGCCACGCCAATCAGGATTTCTGTGAGTCCCTGCGTTACCCTCCTTCCCCCTTTACAGCAGCAGCAGCATCAGCTGTCTTCCCTGCTGTGCGTCGGTCAGTTGCAACCGTTAGCATACACCCTTACCAAACATAAACAAACATAAAAAGGAGTGGCTTATACCCACCTGAGCCTTTGCTGCGGCCTCCTCATGTGTCATCTCCCTGCCAGCAGCAGCAGTCTCAGCCGCCGCTTTCTCAGCTGCTACAGCAGCCTTGCGCGCTGCCACACCCCGCCGGCCGCTGCGCTGTGCTGCTGTCGCATTTGCGCTGGCCGCACTGCCGGCTGCTGTTGCGGTTTGCAGCGCAGCTACTGCTGAGATGAGGTGCTGGGCGTCTGTGCTGTCCATGGCTGCTTCGAGCTGATCAACATCCCTGCAACGGCACAGCACAGCATAGCACAGCACAGCACAGCACAGCACAGCACAGCAGGCTTTTACTGATTGTTTTTGCAGGTTGATGTTGAAAATCAGATCAATGCGGGACTGGTGGGACCACAGCAACTTCCATAGACCTCTTATATTTGGTTGCCAACAGTTGGCACAATGTTGCAATATATTTAGCAGCAAGCTCGCCTCTGCAGATGTGCTGCCCTCGCATCTGCTGCCAGCACCGCTTCCACTGCGCTGCTGTCCCTAGCATCCTGCTCCACATGCACACGGCTGAGCCAGTGACAGAGCTCAGCCAAGACTACTGTGCCTGTGCTGCCTTCGCATCAGCTGCACCACCTAAAACAGCTTCTACTACTGCTGGGCGGCCATAACAGCAAACCATATAACAAACCCCACATAACTTGCCGATGTTGTCAAGCATGTTGGCAATGCAGCAGGTGCAGCAGGCTCACCTCTGCAGCTGTGCTGCCTTTGCATCTGCTGCCAGCACCGCTTCCACTGCGCTGCTGTCCCTAGCATCCTGCTCCACATGCACACGGCTGAGCCAGTGACAGAGCTCATCCAAGATCACCGTGCCTGTGCTGTCCTCTCATCTGCTGCGCCACCTGAGACTATGTGAGTTATAGTGGCCAACTAAATTGTCAGCACAAATCACACATCTCATACTGCTAGAGTTGCAGCCAGTGCAGCAAGCTCACCTCTGCAGCTGTGCTGCCTTTGCATCTGCTGCCAGCACCACTTCCACTGCGCTGCTGATGCCAGCCGCTGCCTCCTGCTCCACATGCACGCAGCTGAGCCAGTGATGGAGCTCAGCCAAGATTACTGTGCCTGTGCTGCCCTCTTATCTGCAGCCACCTGAACAGCCACTGCTACTGCTGGACGGCCATTACAGCAAACTGCCTCACACCTCAAATGGTATGCCAATGCTGTCAAGCACTGTGCCAATGCAGCGATTGCAGCAGCCTCACCTCTGCAGCTGTGCTGCCCTTGCATCTGCAGCCAGCACCACTTCCACTGCGCTGCTGTCGCCAGCCGCCGCCTCTTGCTCCACGTGAACGCAGCTGAGCCACTTGGGGAAGCCCACCAGGCTGCGATTTCCCAGCACGCGCAGCAGCGTGGATTTACCAACACCATTCCTGCACGCATTGCAACGAAGAGCCATGATATAAAAAGCTGGATTACCACTGCAAATGCTGAAGTGCATATGCGCTTCTGCTTAGCAGCAAGCTACCATATCGTCTGGTAGACTTCTAAGGATTACACTGACAGCTGAGCCATGTGGGGAAGTCAACCAGGCTGCTGCTCCCCAGCACGCGCAGCAGCGTCGACTTGCCAACTCCATTCCTGCACGCATCACAATGACGAGCAGCATATATTTCCTGCTGCTTAGCAGAATGCCCAGAACGCGCAGCAGCGTGGACTTGCCAACACCATTCCTGCAAGAGCACCCGTCAAAATTTCACAGAGACCATTAGGGATAAGGCGAGAATGACATCTGCCACCACACTTGTCAACACTGTTCTTTCAAGTGTGCACATCACAACAATGATACAAGGCCCTATGATAGAGTGCTGGGTTACAACTGCCACTGCTGCAGCATGTATGTCCTGCTGCTTAACAGCATGCCCAGCACACGCAGCAGCGTAAACTTGCCAACACCATTCCTGCAAGCATGGTGAGAGTTGTGAAGGCGCAGGAAGTTTCATGATCTTCACACACGCCCTCCCCTAACTTACGAGGGTGGCAAGTGTGAACACACCACGCGCAGCAGCATGGACTTGCCAACTCCATTCCTGCAAGCGCACGCATTACCACATGCTGTTGGACAGCAACACAAGACACGCATGCTGGGCAACAATGGCCACTGCTGCAGCAACCTGCCAACACCATCCCTGCAAGCATGGTGAGATCTGTACGCCACCAGTCGCCATCACTGCTCGCGCAATTGTATTGCTTTTTGAGCTGCCCACCTGCCGATCAGTCCATAGCGCACGCCAGCTTGCAGCTGCAGCACAGCATCACTCAGCAGCTGCCGCTGCTGCCCTGCACTGCTGCCAATTGCCAAGTTGACCTGCTGCAGCTGCAGTGACTTGTTACTGGTGGCTTCTACTGTCTCCAGGTGAAACCTGCTGACCTGGCTTGTGGCTTCGATCACTGCCTCTGTCAAGTTGCTGTGGCTGCTGCTGCTAACACCAGAGGCTGGTTCCATGTGTTGCTGACGTAGCGCAGTGCTGATCTGTTTGCGCTGTTTTGAGTGCAGCTGCCACTAAAGTATGGCAAGTGGCAGTAGCAGCAGCAGCACCACCAGCAGCAGTTGCTGCGCCTGATGGCAGAATGCGAGTGTAGTGTGTGCGCCTGATGGCAGTGCAGTTCCTGACCCAGCTATCAGTCGCCTCGCTGCTGCTGCTGCTGCTGCTGCTAGCATGGTGCTTGCCTACAATCCGCATCACCTCTGTAAATTAAGCTTTGCAGATCTGTGTGCTGCTGCATCGCATGGTAACGTGGCTGCAGTCTATGCAATGATTCTTCAATGAATCGCTTAGCATCTACGCATATATACTGCGTATGATTGCCTGTCGTTCAGGTGCCCCTCTTGGAGCCTGCGAGGATATGCCTGGCATACGGAAGCACAAGTTCTGCGACTCCCTGTTCCCTTCTATACCATGCATGCTGCTTATCATAAAGTTGAGAAACTCCAGGTGGCACAACAGGTGCTGCAGGGCAGGGCCAGCAAGCTGATGCACTTGCCTGCAAACTTGCCAACTTGGCAAGGTAGGGTCACAGGCAAAGCAGCAGAGGAAGTGCCCGGGATTGCAGTGCTGTCCAAAAAGCTTCTTTACTTACAGCACTGTCTTGTACCACACTCTTCACACTCCGCAGCAGTCGATGACTTCGATACCTGGCCTGCACAAGACTTCACAGGCTGACAAGACCTGTACAGTGCTTCCTGGGGGACACGTTGAAGCTTTGTTCCTTCAAAAGTATCGAAGATTGTTGAATGTTCAGACAGTGACATGTGGGTTCTTCCTGCTGTGCTGCATGCAGGGGTCGGGTTACGCGTAGTAGGCGTTCCAAGCTTCTGCGTCATTGTCATGTTAGTGACCACCATGACTTCACCTGGTTGTTGATTGTTTTATGCAGGTGAATGAACAAAACAACTGTTTGTTGAGTTTGCGCGGCACGTTGGCTGCAGCAGCCCACCACTCATACAGATGAACTAGTACACCAGCCAGCCACACAACGCCATGCACTCGATCAGCGGCCCAAGAGGCTCTTGTTCATCAGTGTGCAACAGGAACACCCGCACAAATCCACGCACGTACAGCAGCAGCTTACCGAAACTCAGTAGCCATGTAGTTGCAGCTGGACCGCCTACGGGGGGCAGCACAGAGCCTGTCAGCAGGGAAGATTTAATAGAGCATCTAAGGTCCGGATGTAAGACGCGTGATCGCTGGCGGATAGGCACGGAGCATGAGAAGCTTGGCTTCAACCTGGCAGACAACACACGCATGGACTACGAGCACATCAAGGGCGTGTTTGAGCGGCTGCAGAGCAGGTTCGGCTGGGAACCAATGAAAGAAGCTGGTTTGACCATTGGCGTCAAGCTAGATGGTCAGAGCGTAACGCTGGAGCCAGGTGGTCAGTTTGAGCTCTCAGGTGCCCCCCTCACCACCCTGCACCAGACCTGTGCAGAGGTCAACAGCCACCTTTACCAATCGAAAACGATTGGCGAGGAGCTCGGTATCGGGTTTCTGGGCGTAGGGTTTGACCCCAAGTGGAGCATAGAGCAGATTCCAGTCATGCCAAAGGACAGATACCGCCTGATGAAGGCATACATGCCGACAGTGGGCACCCGGGGACTGGACATGATGTTCAGGACGTGCACCATCCAGGTATGCTTGCTGTACTCTGTCATTATTATGCTTGCAGGACAGCAATTGATGCAGAATGTTTGGCGGCGCAGTGACAAGGCATAGCTGCAGTTAAAAGCAGTTGCCGCAGCAGCAGTGGCTGCTGGCAGATGCTTGTTTGCTTTGCTGTTAGTTCAGCAGCTGTAACCTGATCAGTGGCAGGGATGCGCCGCTCAGCAGCTGCACAGTGTGTGCGAGCGTGCATGCTGGCTGTGCCGTTGCTGCGCAGCTCACTATCCCCTCAGCACTGGTTGCCTTGCTACACCCTGTGCTGCTATAGCTGCTAATGTACCTCCACCCGATGCTGCAGACTCTGCTGCCGACCCTGCTGCCGCTTCGCTTCTTTCCGCCCTGCTGCTTCAGGTCGTGCCGCCCTGCTGCTGCTGCTGCTGCTGCTGCTGCTGCGCCAGGTTAACCTTGACTTTGAAAATTAGCGCGACATGATTGAGAGTGCCTCCTGCTGCTGCTGACCCTGCTGCTGCTGCCTCTCTTCTAGCCGCACTGCTGCTGCTGTGTTATTAGGTCAACCTTGACTTTGAGAGTGAGCGCGACATGATTGAGAGTGCCTCCTGCTGCTGCTGACCTTGCTGCTGCTTGTCTTCTTGCCGCACTGCTGCTGCTGCTGCATCGTTAGGTCAACCTTGACTTTGAGAGTGAGCGCGACATGATTGAGAGTGCCTCCTGCTGCTGCTGACCCTGCTGCTGCTTGTCTTCTTGCCGCACTGCTGCTGCTGCTGCTGCATCGTTAGGTCAACCTTGACTTTGAGAGCGAGCGCGACATGATTGAGAGTGCCTCCTGCTGCTGCTGACCTTGCTGCTGCTTGTCTTCTTGCCGCACTGCTGCTGCTGCTGCGTCAGGTCAACCTTGACTTTGAGAGCGAGCGCAACATGAATGTACCTCCTGTTGCTGCTGCTGACCCTGCTGCTGCTGCCTCGCTTCTTGCCGCACTGCTGCTGCTGCTGCGTCAGGTCAACCTTGACTTTGAGAGCGAGCGCGACATGATTGAAAAGTTCCGCATCGGCCTCGCGCTGCAGCCCATTGCAGTGGCGCTGTTCGCCAACAGCCCATTCGTGGAGGGCAAGCCAACCGGGATGCTCAGCACGCGAGGTGTGCGGCAGCAGCAGCAGCAGCCCCAGCAGCAAGGCCAGCAGCAGCAGCAGCAAGGCCAGCAGCAGCAGCAACGCCAGCAGCAGCAAGGCCAGCAACGGCAGCAGGGTGCTAGGCCGGAACAGCACCAGCAGCAGCAGCAGCAGCTTGTTGTGGTGACACAATGTGACAGCAACTGCAGCAGCAGTCGCTGGATTGCGGCAGCCAGAGGCAGCCGCAGCAGCGCACCGTAGCAAGTGCAGCACCTGCGAGGGTTGCAGAGGCAGCAGAAGCAGGTTGCAGCAGTTGATAGGCCGGCAGTAGTGTCACGTGCTCGCTGGCTGTGCATGCAGTTGCAGCAGATGCTTTCCTGACCAGAATAACAACAATGCATACCTGCATCTGTGCGTATGTGCGTATGTGTCATCTGTAAATATCTATTGATATCAAGTATTAGCGTATGGGCCATGTGCTATAGGCAGATCTACAATGTGATACAGATGCATCGCCAACGACTTGTTCGTTGTTGCTGCAGGTGACGTGCAGACGAGTGTAGATGCTCCTGCATACTGCATGCAGGGCAGCACTAGCCACATGACCAGCCACATGACTACTAGCAACATGACCACCAGCCACATGACTAGCTGCACTCAACAACTCTGCTACTGTGTCCTTGTGGCTGGCTTTTCTGCTGCGCAGGTGATGTGTGGACTGACGTAGACGCTCCTGCAGGTGCATTACTAGCCACATGACTAGCGACTCTCAACCAACTCGGCTACTGTGTCCTTGTCGTGCTTCCTGTGCAGGTGACGTGTGGACTGACGTCGACGCTGCTCGCACCGGCAATCTGCCGTTTGTGTTTGAGCCGGACATGTCATTTGAGAAGTATGTGGACTACGCAATGGACGTACCGATGTACTTTGTGTACCGCAATGGGCAGTATATCAACGCCCTGGGGCAGTCATGGCGTGACTTCATGGAGGTGAGGAGGAAGTTCATACCGTGAACTTTGCAGGGCAGCTGTGAAGTTCACAGTGCAAAGATTTGGAGGCGTCGTGTCAAGATTTTGATGCATCTTGCTGCCATGCTTGATATATGTATGTCAAAGCACTAGAGCAGTCATGGCGTGACTTCATGGCATGGAAGTGAGGCAGGATTGAAGTATACACATTGTGAAATGTGGCAGCCTGCGTGTGAAATTCACAGTGCAGCTGACTGGCACCATGTCGACGCAAGTTGTGCAGGTGTTGCTTTAGATGGTTGGAGGGTCAGCCAACACTGCATGATCTCCGTATGATTTTGTTATGGACTGTGTGTAAAAATGATTATGCTGGTGTGATGCATTGGACGCAGATGGTCGGCGTGCAAGCAGCTGCTATGCTATTGTTTTGTTGCTTCCGTCAAGCAGTATATGAACGCTGTCCTGTGCTGTTTCTGCCGCTGCGTGCTGCTGCTGCTGGCAGGGCAAGCTTCCTGCAATGCCTGGTCAGCGGCCCACCATGGGCGACTGGGAGAACCACCTCACCACAATCTTCCCCGAGGTACGGCAGATGACATTGTTACTTTCTTGAGGTGGCTATTGGTAAACCTGTTTTGCCTAAGGTCGCTTTGAGGTTGGCCCGCTATGGGCGACTGCAAAAACCACCTCACCACAATCTTCCCTGAGGTAAGGGGAATAACCTTGCTGTCTTGTTTGAATTATTGTTACTCTGGTTTGTCTGATGTCACTCTGAGGTTGGCCCACCATGGGCGACTGGGAGAACCGCCTCATCACAATCTTCCCTGAGGTACGGCAGATGACACTGTTATCCTTTGGACTAATTTAAATTTTGTTACAGTAATTTGTCGCCTGAGGTCGGTTGAAGGTTGGCCCACCATGGGCGACTGGGAGAACCACCTCACCACAATCTTCCCCGAGGTAAGCTTTGCAACACGACTATCTTATCACCGTTGTGCCTGAGTTGATTGGGAGGCTGGCCCACCATGGGACACTGGGAGAACCAACTTACGGCAAACCGCATCGACGAGCTTACGACAAGGTTATGACAACAGCAGCTCGTTTCAATAATGCTCCGGTTGGGTGGCGTACCTGGCTTTTGCCAAGGTTTAGAGTATATTATTGTGGCTGGGCATGCATTGCCATTGCGTCGTCTGTTGACGACGCCTAAAGTGCTTTATGAGGATTTGCAGTAGTAGTTGCAGCACCTTGCGCATGTGATTCTGCTGTGTTCATTGGGGTGGCTAACACCGTTTAAGATGGTGACCTGGACCACATGTAAGCACTCTCTCCCCTGGCGCATGATTTGAGCAATTCATGCAAACCTGCTGCTTGCAATACTGTATCATTATTCACTGTAGATGCAGCTGAAGCGCTTTTTAAGACGGCGGCCCCTCGTGCATGATCTGTGCATGCGGTTCTGCTGCTTGCATTACTGCTCACGCTTGTTTGCGTCATTGTATCGCCTCAGGTGCGGCTGAAGCGCTTTTTGGAGATGCGTGGCGCGGACGGCGGCCCGTGGCGCATGATCTGTGCACTGCCTGCGCTGTGGGTGGGGCTGATCTACGAGCCGCAGGCGCAGGCTGAGGCGCTGGACCTCATCAGCAGCTGGAGCCAGGACGACCGCGACTACCTGCGCCAGGGTGAGCAGATTTGAATGGATTTGAATGGATTTGAACTTCAAATTTGAACTCCCTGGGGGCCGCAGGCGCAGGCCGAGGCGCTGGACCTCATCAGCAGCTGGAGCCAGGACGACCGCGACTACCTGCGCCAGGGTGAGCAGATTTGAATGGATTTGAATGGATTTGAGTGGATTTGAAATTCAGATTTGAACTCCCTGGGGGCCGCAGGCGCAGGCTGAGGCGCTGGACCTCACCAGCAGCTGGAGCCAGGACGACCGCAATACCTGCGACAGGGTGAGCAGTTTTCTGAGTCTCTGGTAGCCGAATGACTGATTGATTGAGTCAGCTACACATGGTGTGTTCACGCACCCGCGCAAGTTCAGGGAGGGGGTGTGTGCGTTGTTTGGCAGGCAAGTGCAGATGCCTTGGTGTTGTGCCAGCTGGGGTTTGTGCAGTTTTCTCATCAGCAGCTGGAGCCAGGACGACCGCGACTGCCTGCGGCAGGGTGAGCAGGTGCTGCATTCTCTCTGGGAGCTTCTGGGAGTGTAGTTAGCTGGCTGGTGTACCAGCTGGGTCCTGTGTTATGTGTCATCATCAGCAGCTGGATCCAGGACGACCGCGACTGCCTGCGGCAGGGTGAGCAGGTGCTGCATTCTCTCTGGGAGCTTCTGGGAGTGTAGTTAGCTGGCTGGTGTACCAGCTGGGTCCTGTGTTATGTCATCAGCAGCAGCTGGTTTCTCAGGATCGACCGCGACGTCTGCGGCAGGGTGTTGGTGCCGCAATTTCCCTGGTTTCTGGAGTGCCAGCTGGCTGGTGTACCAGCTGGGTCCTGTGGTATGTGTCATCAGCAGCAGCTGGAGCCAGGACGACCGCGACTGCCTGCGGAAGGGTGAGCAGGTGCTGCATTCTCTCTGGGAGCTTCTGGGAGTGTAGTTAGCTGGCTGGTGTACCAGCTGGGTCCTGTGTTATGTGTCATCAGCAGCAGCTGGAGCCAGGACGACCGCGACTACCTGCGGTAGGGTGAGCAGGTGCTGCATTCTCTCTGGGAGCTTCTGGGAGTGTAGTTAGCTGGCTGGTGTACCAGCTGGGTCCTGTGGTATGTGTCATCATCAGCAGCTGGAGCCAGGACGACCGCGACTGCCTGCGGCAGGGTGAGCAGGTGCTGCATTCTCTCTGGGAGCTTCTGGGAGTGTAGTTAGCTGGCTGGTGTACCAGCTGGGTCCTGTGGTATGTGTCATCAGCAGCAGCTGGAGCCAGGACGACCGCGACTGCCTGCGGCAGGGTGAGCAGGTGCTGCATTCTCTCTGGGAGCTTCTGGGAGTGTAGTTAGCTGGCTGGTGTACCAGCTGGGTCCTGTGTTATGTGTCATCAGCAGCAGCTGGAGCCAGGACGACCGCGACTACCTGCGGTAGGGTGAACAGATTTGTTGTGGAATATCTTTTGAACCTCTGGCAGCCAATTGCAGTCATTGTGACGTTGTGCTGGATTGTCTGCTGGATTCTTTCTGTACGTGTCTGCAGAGCATCCTTATCGGCAGCTGCAGTTTTGTGGCATTCAGGATCCACTACCGAACAGCGCCCTGGGGCTCATGCAAGTGTGCCACACCACCTTGTTGATTTGGTTTGCTTGCCGCTGCTGCTGCTGCTGCTGCTGCTGTGCAGAGGTGCCGCGGTTAGGGCTGGCCACTCCCTTCAAGGGAGGCACCGTGCAGGACGTAGCACTGAAGGTGCTTGCGATTGCACAGGGCGGGCTAGACAGGCGTGGCTATGACGAGGGTCATTTCCTGAAGCAGCTGCATGTGATTGCTGAGAGCGGCATGTCACCGGCAAGCCACCTGCTGCAGCTGTACAACAGCAGCTGGGGCCAGAGCGTGGATCCACTGTTCAAGGAGTTCATGTACTAGCCTCGAAGTGGCGGTGTCAGATTCAGCTCGGATAAGCAGCAGCAGCAGCAGCAGCAGCTGTACAACAGCAGTTGGGGCAAGAGCGTGGACACGTTCAAGTCGTTCATGTAGTACAGGAGCGTTACAAGGGGCGTTGTTAGTTGCGGCGTCAGTGATGCAGCAGCAGCAGCTGTACAACAGCTGCTGGGGCCAGACCGTGGACCCACTGTTTAAGGAGTTCATGTACTAGAGGAGCGTGGGTTGCTGCATCCATGGTGCAGCAGCAGCAGCAGCGATTCATCATGTTATAGGGTGCAGTGCACTGTTGCAGCATCATGGCTGCTGCTGCAGCTGCAGCTGATGATAAATATGCATGTGCACCCTGTTGGTATTTCCTGCATGCATCGGAGTTGAGGCAGCAGCCTGCCCTTTGCATGACACAGGTGTACTCAGGCGATTGTGTCTTATCTTCTTTGTTTGCCACGGCCAGTTGTGGACTCTGCCGCCGCTGCGGCAGTGACCCGGGTCTGGTTGATTGTGGTTGACACGTAGTGTGACTGGCTGTTGTGTGATGAATGCAACACGCATATTTGACCAGCATTGAAAAGTAGAATAGGACCGGCATGTCTGGGTGTTGCAGGCTCATATGCACGGCTTGCATCATGTTGAAGTGGCAGGCAGTATCATGCATCATGCATTTCAGCAGTTGTGATGCACATCATGCTGCATCTGCATCAGCTGCTGGGTTGCATCAGCCGCAGCTTGCATTGCTGGTTTCTGTGTGCTTGTTGCCCTACGTGGATTGCCTCGGGCACTGCAGCTCACATACTGCGGCGAATGTTGGCTGCAGTAGCCATTGCTGTCGATTGGACATGCTAAATTCTATGTGCTTGTTGCAGGGTTGCATTGTAGCAGCGTGGCATAGCAGCGGGTTTTGCCTGGCTGTCGCTGATGATGATGACATCAAGAGCCGCTTTGCAATCTGATGTGGCTTGACTATCAAGATGAGCTCTGGTAGTGCTTGAAGGTCTCTAGTCGCTTGTTTTGCTCCGGTTGGCTTGGTTGCTTTGTGCCCAACGAGTGTGTCATTGGCTCCACACACGGCTGTGTATAACAACATGTTTGGCAAAATGTGATGCTCCTGAACCATCAGCAGTCGGACTGCTAGCCGCTGGCAGCGTTGCAGTGCTCTCTCCACAGCCATAACTTCAGTGGACAAATACTTCATTCACTGTCTCTATCACATGTGATGTTGATGCCCAGTGGCTGGGCTCCAGAATGACGCCAAAACTCTAAACAAGCCGCTTGTCCAGCGGCAGTTGAAGGGCAGACCTGTTGAACAACCAACTATAACAACCAACTGGAAGATGCCGTCCACTGGTTGGCAACCAGCGAGCGATGCTTTGGTGGCACGCTGCCATACCTTGCTACTACCACTTAGCACTGCACGCAGATCATCTGTCAGGGTGACAAGGATGCTGAGGGGTATGCTGGCACCTGGCTGAGTTGCTGCTGGCCCGTAGTAATGCACCATGATGTGACAACGCTGACAAGGATGCTTGTACTACAGAACAACATACTTTGAAACCCCATGCACTGTGGCAGACTTGGCCGCCGCCCTGCCAAACACCACAACACGCTACGCCTTCGTGTTGATGCAAATTGCCTGCCAGCTTGCTGCTAGACAGATGCAGCGTCCCATGCTCAGCACCAGCAGCAGCAGCAGTGGCAACATAAGGGCCACAGCGAACAAGCCGCTGCTGGTGCTTTGAGTTGTATTCTAACAAGTGCTGCCTGGCCAAAAGCTAACACACAGTCACTATGGACAGACTGCTGCTGCTTGGACCCCCACCAGACAAGTGCTGCCACATAGGCCCGACATGAATGACTGTCCTTGCAGAACGTCCCAGTCTAAAGTGAGGCTTATCCAGCCCCCATGCAAGATGACAGACCAAACTGTACTGCCATACATCATAACACCATACACAGTATTTGATTTTTTTTGTGTGCTTTTGTGTTTATGTGTGTTTTTGTTGCTGTTTCTGCTTTGTTTGCATCGCCTGCTGCTGCCTGAACCCCACCGGACCGCCTCAACCTCTCCTCCAAACAACAGCGGCTGGTATCATGCAAGGGCTGACAGACAGTCCCTACAACAGGCTGCTGCTGCCTCAAACCCCCCACCTACAAGTGCTGCCTGAGAGGTCAAGCAGACAGTCACTATGGACAGACTGCTGCTGCCTGGACCCTCACCAAAACAGTGCTGCCCAGCCGAGGGCTGACGGACAGTCGATACGAACAGACTGCTGCTGTCTCAACCCCCCACCAGACAAGTGCTGCCACATAGGGCCAGCATGCATAACTGTCCTAGCAGAACGTCCCAGTCCATAGTGAGGCGTATCCAGCCTCCATGCAATATGACAGACCATACTGTCAGTCATACATCATATCACCATACCAGTATTTGTTTTGATGTGCTGTTGTGTTTATGTGTGTTTTTGCTGTTGTTTTTTGTTGTATTTTGTATAACCTGCTGCTGCCTGCAGGCTGAACCCCCACCAGACTGCTGCTGCGACAACCTCTCCAGCATACAACTGCTGCCATCAAGCAAGGGCTCACAGACAGTCACTATGCACAAACTGCTGCTGCCTCAACCCCCACTAGCAAATGTTGCCTAAGAGGTCAAGCAGACAGTCACTATGCAAAACAACCTCCACTGGTATCCCAGTCTGCAGCAGCTGGAAGTCCGGCAATGCCCCCCGCTGCTGCTGTCATCGGGCCTGCAGTAGCTGCAGGAGGCACGGTCACAAGTGTCAGCGCAGCTAGCGCTGGCGGCAAAAGCGACACGCAGAACGATGACGACAATGATCTGTGTGTGGTGTGCTTGGAGGAGCGGCAACAGGTGGCACTGGTGCACGGAGGAGATGCACACTTGGTGAGCAACAGCAGCTGTGGCAGCAGGCAGCAACACGCTGGTGCTTGAATTCGTTGTTCAGAGGCCGTTGCAGTGCTGCATGTCCCCTGGTGGCTCCATGCATCATTCTTTGCTGCGATTCTGCTCTGCACACTGGGCATATGTTTTGCATTGTTCACGCAGCGCGCTTCTGTTGCCAATGATAGGCTGTCAGAGCTGGGGTGGCATGGGTCTGTCCTCATTCAGCACCACCTGGAATGAGCTATGATGTGCTCCACCCTTCGCATACTGGGGTAAGGTGTCTCGGCTTGTTTTCTGCTAAAGTGCTGCTGCTCTTTGTGTTTCCTACAAAGTGCCTGCCTTCTCTCTACGCCCTACCCTAACTTCTTTCCATCTGCCTGCTGCTGCTGCTCTCCATCTGCAGTGCCTGTGTGAGGGCTGCGCGGGGCTGTACATCTACGTGATGCTGACAATTGCCTCATTCTTGCTCCTGTGCTGCTGCTGCTGGTGGTGGTGGCGGTTGCCAACCTGCAGTGCCTGTGTGGGGGCTGCGCGCGGCTGTACGACTATGTGACCAAAGGCTGCCCCATGTGCAGGCAGCCTGTGCAGATGACCGTCAAGGTGCACTGAAGCCTGTGAAGAGGCGCAGTGTGCTACGCAGTACATCCAGCGTGCACTATACATAGCACATGCGCTACGCCACTTGTTACGCTGCACCATGTTGGACACCTCCTCGAGCGCCGTGCTGTGCAGCTCATGGCGAGAAATGTGAGGTGTGGCACTGTTTCAGAGTATGAGCTGCAATCGAATGCTGTGAGCCCGCTGAGTCGGCTGGTTAGCAGCTGTTGTCTGTTTGGCTGGGACAAGGGGTAAAACTGCAGGAGTGGTTACGCTGCCACTGTCTATGCATGTTCTGTTCAACAGACTGAAGGCTTGAGTTATGTTTGGCTTCAAGTAGGTGTTTGTGTGGCTTGGCCAGCTTGGTACATTATCATGCCTTTCTATGCCTTTTGGCGCCAGCTGGCACTGCAGTGGAATTGCTGCAAATCTTGTGCAAGCTTGGGATGTGCGTAATAGTTGCAAACTCCGGGAGCGGTGCTCCCTCTCTCTTCTGCCCCAGTGGGTCGCGTTGATGATATCGCTTCATTGGGTAATTTGATGATAATGATGATGCATTGCAATGGTGCATACCCAGTTGCAAGCACTTTTGGGCGTGTAGTACATGTACTGTACAGCACTGCCAGTGGTGTACAGTGTTTTGGGTGACAAAGAGGCGTGTTCACATGTAACTGCATGCGTGTAGCCCCTTGCATTCGATGCCAAGAAGTGTTACACGTAACTATAAGGTAAGATAATGACTGCCATGGCGGCAAGTGCTCTGTGTCATCTTGAGTGCTGAGCGTCACCCCTGCACATGTGCACTCATTGTGTGAGGTTGACATCGTCGTCGGAGCGTCAGGAGCCAGCTCTCACGCCAATAAAAAGCTAATGTCATTAAAAGAAAGATTTTAAAACGGACAACGACCCTAGAAACGGTCAGATGCCCCAAGGACAGCTGGTGGCGGGATGAGCACGCGGAACTCTGAGGTTCATAAGCAAATCAGCGGACTCGTAGCCGATGTGGGCACCGAATGGCACGATAAAGAGGGTGTTCTAGCCCAATCTCTTCACTTCGCAACGCTCCCGTCTCACAAACATCTTCAGTTACCCCCGTCCTTGTGCTTTTATGCGAACAGTTATCTGGTCCGACTCTAGCGTTCAAAAACTGTGCACAGACAGTGGAAAGGTTGGCAACCAATTACAGCTCCCTTTTTATCAAAAAATAGAAGTTTAAGAGCAAGCAGAGATGGACTACAGGCCTGCATGGCAGGGCAAGGCCTGTCAGACCTTGGTGTTTTCAGTGCTAGTGATCTGGGCGGGGCTGCGTCCCAACTTGATTGTGGACATCAATGGCTCCAAGGGCATGACCACGGTGAGCAGAGCTTCCCTGTTTCGCATAGCAATGAACTCCCAGACTGTTCAGGTGCAGCTTCTGCTGGTGGTGTGCCAGGTCCTACAGCAGCTGTGCGCACTTTCAAATGCTTGAGAGTATGTGCAGCAATGTTGTTTATGTTGTTGTTCTACCTCCTGAGCTCAGCCATTGCCTAGGCTTCCGGCCTGTACGAAAGAAAAGCGCCTTTGTGGAGAGTATCGCAGCAACTTCGCAGCAGCAATGCTTTCCTATATACGGCTGGACTAATTGTTTCTTTCCTCGAAACTTGTTGCTGCAGCCCTCTTCAGCGCCGATGTGGAGGTCATTCAGCATCACTCCTTCGATGAAGTTTAACGAGACCGAGATGCTGAGCGCACCAGCATTGAACAGCACCTATGCAAACGTGAATGTGGTGAGTAGAGATCCCCTGTTCTTCGCAGCATGGAACTACCAGAGATGCAGCTTCTGCTGGTGATGTGGCAGGTCCAACAGCAGCTGTGCACAGTTCTGACAGCATACGAGTAGTTTTGACAATACTGTTGAGGTTTGACCCCTCGACTTAGCCAGTTCCTAGGCTACCCGGCCGTGTACGAGAAAATGGGCGCCATTGCCAAGAGCATTGCAGCAGCTTTGCAGAGAGTCGTGCTTCGTCATCCCAGCTTGATGCTCTATTAACATCGTTTCCTTCACCGCTTGTTTTTGCAGGTCGCTCCGGCACCCGTCTGGACGCCCGCATGCAGAACACCAGCCACCTTCAATGTGACTGAGATGGTCCTGCAAGAGCGCACCTGGGCTCCCTGCCTGATGGTCCCGCCTACCTGGGTGCCCCTGCTGCCACCACTGGCGTTGTCAACGATCCCAGCACCCCCCAAGCGGCACCTGAACAGCACTGTGCACTGCATCCCTGCCAACACCAATCCCACCCAGCAGCAGCTGCCAGCAGGCGCAGACCAGACCCACACCATCAACATGAGCTGCAGCGCCTGCAGCCACTTCCCGTGCGACAGAAGCTACAAGCTGCTGCCATCCACCACAGGCATCCAATACAGCAGCAAGTTCGTGCCTCGCGTCTATGCTCGCCCTGCCGTCTGGACAACCTCCTGCAGTACCCCTGCTGGATTCAACTTAACACAGATGGCCATCTGGGACCACACCTGGGCCCCCTGCTACATGCTGCCACCTGCGTGGGTGCCCTATGCACCTGTGACGAACCACATCCCAGCCAGGCCGCACTGGAACACCAACAGCCGTTGCCAGGTTGTCAACGCACGTGCCACCGCGCCAGCAGCAGCAAACCAGCCCCCCAATTTCCCCCTCAGCTGCAGCACCTGCCGCCACGTGACTTGCGACACCTGCTACCTGGCACACACCGCCGGCACCAGCATCAGCTACAGCAGCACCCAGCAGCAGATGATGCTAGCCAGCAGTGCCAACCAGAGCTTTGCAGCAGCAGTATGGCAGCTGCTCAAGCCTTGGCTGCTGTCATCAACACAGTCACCTGTCAGGGCCACCATGCAGTACCACATCTGGCCACAAGGCGTCTACGTAACACCCCAGATGAGCACCATGCACGGTAGGTTGCAAGGGTTGTATGTTACAGTGTCTGACAGCAGCAGCAGTGAGCTTATGTGAATCCTTGTATCTTTCGTGGCGTGGCCGTTGCTATACTGTGTGGGTACAGCCAGATTGAACTCATGTTGGCTCTATCAGAACACTGCAAGCATGCGTGACTATAGATATTCTGCACCCGTGTATGTGCCTTCGTGTGTCTGCTCTTTCCAGTAATCACCAAAACACTGACATACTTTCTGCTGCTGCATCTGCCACTGTGCTGCTGCTGTGTTTCTAACGCCAGCATGCGTCTTCCTGTGCATCCTGGTGGTCATTCTACTGGCATGCAATGCTCGGCTGTATTGGCGGGTGGTGAACCTCAACAGGGAGCTGCACAAGCTGAACAGGATACTGGACATCGAGCAGCAATCAACAGATGGGCTTAAAGCCACGCTGGTTAAGCTGACCGACACACAGACTGCCAAGGCCACGCTGCAGTCGGCATTCAATGTGAGTTGCTGCTGCTGCTGCTGCTGCTGAATCATTAATGCAAAGTGACTGTTACTAACAGTTTGTTGCTTTGTTACTTTGTTGCTTTCTTGACTGCTAGCAACCGTTAGCATCTGTAGTAACTTTTACTAACATTTGAGTCAGCTGTCAATAATTGAAGTAACAACGATATGCTATGTCACTGCGCCATGCAACAAAGTCCTGCCACCTTCATCATCGTCATGCTACTGCCACCACATGAATGCACTACTTGTCAATATAAATTTGCCGACTGTGCCCTGACTGTGCTGTCTGCTGTGTGCTGTGCAGACCCTGAAGGAGAGGGTTGAGCTGCTCGAGCGCCTCATGCTGCCCAACCAGGGTGACGGCGACCAGGGTGCGGACAACCAGGACATCTTCTTGTGCGAGGAGATGCAGTTCTCTGAGGAGGAGGAGGTGGAGGAGGACACCAATGAGGCAGCAGATGTTGAGGTAAGTCAACATTCATGTGAATCCTTTGGCTGGCTTGTGCAGGTCATGCTTGTTGGTCAAGTTTTGTGGATATTCTAAGTATGTGCATTGGTGCTGTGCTGCTGGTTAGCCCCATGCACTCCTGTCAGGTATCTTGCATGTCAGGCCTTGCACGTATCTTGCACAGCAGCACAGCAGCTTCAAGTGCGGTTGAGCTGCAGCTCTGATCTGTGTAACTCCACAAACGCTCGGCTGCTGCTGCTGCATGAACCTTCTAAACCTGACTGCATGTATGTCTCCACACCGCAGGTGCTCAACAGCAGCACCACGGGCTTTGGCGGCAGCAGGGTCGTCACATGGCTGAGCGGCGTTTGCGCAGATGACGCACACCTGTGGGCCAGCAAGGGTTTCATCCCCATCAACAACACGTTCAGCTGGGCTGATGACGCCGATCAGGAGGACCAGGACCACAACTGGGACAACGTTGTGACCATCGCTTTCGGCGGCAGCAGGATCCTGACATGGCTGCAAGCAAGCGACGCGATCAGAGACGATGTGGCGCTCCTGTGGGCCAGCGAGGGGCGCGTTGAGGTGGAGAGCTTTAGCTGGGCTGACGACGCAGAGGATGAGGAGAGCTTGGCTACCGCCTTTGACATCGCCACAGTTGGTTAGGTGAGGGTCCAGTCAGTGGCGTGTCACCTGCTGTCAGCAAACGTCACCTAGCAAATGTCACCTAGCAAATGTCACCTAGCAAATGTCACCTAGAGCTTCAGCTGGGCTGATGACGCAGAGGACGAGGAGAGCCTGGCGATCGCCTTCGACATCACCACAGTTGGTTAGGTGAGGGTTCAGTCAGTGGCGTGTCACCTGCTGTCAGCAAATGTAATTTATAGGCTAGCTAGCCATGCCAGCTCTTTGTCTGTTAGCACTGGTCTGCTTTAGCTGGGCTGACGACGCAGAGGACGAGGAGAGCTTAGCGATCGCCTTTGACATCGCCACAGTTGGTTAGGTGAGGGCTGGCGCATCACCTGCTGTCACCAGATGTCACCTCTATGCCTAGCCAAGTGCATTGCATGCCAGCTCATTGATTGTTGTTAATTGGGTTTGCTGCGAAGAACTGCCCCAGCAGGATTGTCAGATGAGCAGCGCATGCGTTGCAGTGTTTGTGCCTTGACAGCTACTGCTGATGCTGCGTCACTAGTCCAGTCGGCATGTCAGCTAAACAGCGCTAGCGCCTGCGTTGCAGTAATACATGTTTGTGCCCTGACGGCTGCTGCTGCTGCTGCTGCTGCTTCTTTTTTTGGTCTGTGATGCAGGTGTTTTACCTGGGTTTGTGGCCAATTGAGGAAGGGCCCGTGGTAGCATGACAACACTGTTCCAGGCTGGAGGATGGCAATGGTGTGACATCGTAGATGATGGAGGATGGCCGGTGATGACAACGTGGGGAGCTGGAGCTGGGAACTAGGCAACGTGGGAGGACTGAGGCCAGCCCTTGGAGAATGACCTCTGATGACTCATCACGTCAGGAGTGACAACGTAGCAAGGCCTGAAGTTGGAGCTGGAGCTGGAGCTGGAGCTGGAGCTGGAGCTGGAGCTAGGCAACGTGGGAGGACTGAGGCCAGCAGAGCCCCTCGGAGATGACACCTCAGAGGCACTGTCAGCCTCACAGGTCAGTTGCTGTGGCAGCCGCATGTTTGGCATTGGTGTGGGGACGGCGGTTGGCAGATTCAGCGGACACAGCGGTCAACGTTTGACCAACGTGCCTGACGCTGCACTGCCAGCCAACTGAACCAGCTGCAATGCTGGCGGATGTGCTAAGCAGCTGTAATGTGAGCGTGTGCTTCATTACCTCGGACGTGTTCCGTGCATGCGTGTTGAGCAGATCGCATGCCATCGCAGCAGTGTTGTGGTGTGGTAATGTAGGTTGTCATGGAGACCTGTTCCCAGTATGCGTGTAGAATAGATCGCATGCTGTGGAGCTTGTCGTGAGGGTGCTGGCGATAGTACAATAGGACAACACGAATAAATGTGCGGGTGAAGTGAAACCCATGCAGGGTCGGGGTTGTGTGCGGCGCTTGTCTGTTGTTCCAAAAAAACAAAACAAAACACAAAAACAACACCAAAAAGCAAAAAACACAAAACAACAAAAACATCTGGGGTATGGGGGTCTTGGTGTATGGCAGGACGGCTAGGTTAATCATATAGCATGGGGGCTGAAAAAGCCCCCACTATAGATGGGGCAGATCAAGGGCAGTTGTGCGTGTTGGCCCTGTGTAGCAGCATTTGTTAGGTGTTGTTAGGTGTTGTTAGGTGTTGTTTGTAAGGTGTTGTTTATTAGGTGTTGTTAGGTGGCCGCTGAGGCAACAGCAGTCTTTGCATAGTGACTGTCTGCTTGTCCTCTTAGGCAGCATTGGTGTTTGATGGCCGCTGAGGCAGCAACAGTCTTTGCATAGTGACTGTCTGCTTGACCTCTTAGGCAACATTTGTGTTTGGTGGCTGCTTGAGGCAGCAACAGTCTTTGCATAGTGACTGTCTGCTTGACCTCCTAGGCAGCATTGGTGTTTCGTGGCTGCTTGAGGCAGCAACAGTCTATGCATAGTGACTGTCTGCTTGACCTCCTAGGCAGCATTTGTGTTTGATGGCCGCTGAGGCAGCAACAGTCTTTGCATAGTGACTGTCTGCTTGACCTCTTACGCAGCATTTGTGTTTGGTGGCTGCTTGAGGCAGCAACAGTCTTTGCATAGTGACTGTCTGCTTGACCTCCTAGGCAACATTTGTGTTTGATGGCCGTTGAGGCAGCAACAGTCTTTGCATAGTGACTGTCTGCTTGACCTCCTAGGCAGCATTGGTGTTTCGTGGCTGCTTGAGGCAGCAACAGTCTATGCATAGTGACTGTCTGCTTGACCTCCTAGGCAGCATTTGTGTTTGATGGCTGCTTAAGGCAGCAACGGTCTTTGCATAGTGACTGTCTGCTTGACCTCCTAGGCAACATTTGTGTTTGATGGCCGCTGAGGCAACAACAGTCTTTGCATAGTGACTGTCTGCTTGACCTCTTAGGCAGCATGTGTGTTTAATGGACGCTGAGGCACAACAGTCTTTGCATAGTGACTGTCTGCTTGACCTCCTAGGCAGCATTTGTGTTTTGATGGCTTGCATAAAGGCGGCAACAGTCTTTTCACATAGTGACTGTCCTGCTTGACCTCCTAGGCAACATTTGTGTTTGATGGCCGCTGAGGCAGCAACGATCTTTACGCGAGTGACTGTCTGCTTGACCTCTAGGCAGCATTTGTCGGTGGCTGCTTGAGGGCAGCAACAGTCTTTACATAGTGACTGTCTGCTGACCTCTTACTGCCCGGCATTTGTGTTGGTGGCTGCTTGGGGCGCAACGGTCTATGCATAGTGACTGTCTGCTTGACCTCAGCATTTGTGTTTGATGGCCGCTGAGGCGGCAGCAATCTTTACATAGTGACTGTCTGCTTGACCTCTTACGCAGCATTTGTGTTGTTTGGTGGCTGCTTGAGGGGGGGCGTAACGTGCTGCATAGTGACTGTCATGACCTCTAAGGCAACATTTGTGTGTTTGATGGCCGTTAGAGGCAGCAACAGTCTTTGCATAGTGACTGTCTGCTTGACCTCCTAGGCAGCATTGGTGTTTCGTGGCTGCTTGAGGCAGCAACAGTCTATGCATAGTGACTGTCTGCTTGACCTCCTAGGCAGCATTTGTGTTTGATGGCCGCTGAGGCAGCAACAGTCTTTGCATAGTGACTGTCTGCTTGACCTCTTACGCAGCATTTGTGTTTGGTGGCTGCTTGAGGCAGCAACAGTCTTTGCATAGTGACTGTCTGCTTGACCTCCTAGGCAACATTTGTGTTTGATGGCCGCTGAGGCAGCAACAGTCTTTGCATAGTGACTGTCTGCTTGACCTCCTAGGCAGCATTTGTGTTTGGTGGCTGCTTGAGGCAGCAACAGTCTATGCATAGTGACTGTCTGCTTGACCTCTTACGCAGCATTTGTGTTTGGTGGCTGCTTGAGGCAGCAACAGTCTTTGCATAGTGACTGTCTGCTTGACCTCCTAGGCAACATTTGTGTTTGATGGCCGTTGAGGCAGCAACAGTCTTTGCATAGTGACTGTCTGCTTGACCTCCCTAGGTAGCGTGGTGTTTCGTGGCTGGCAGGGCGGCAACGGTCTATACGCGGTGACTGTCTGCCCGATCCTAGGCGGTATTGTGTTTGATGGCTGCTTAAGGCAGCAACGGTCTTTACGCCAGTGACTGTCTGCTTGACCTCCTATGGGCAACATTTGTGTTTGATGGCCGCTGAGGCGGCTTAACAGTCTTTGCATAGTGACTGTCTGCCGGGCCTCTCGAGGCAGCATGTGTGTTTAATGGCCGCTGAGGGCACAACAGTCTTTGCATGGTGATGTCTGCTTAACCTCTAAGGCAGCATTTGTGTTTGATGGCCGCTGGGGCGGCAATGGTCTTTGCATGGTGACTGTCTGCTTGACCTCTTAGGCAGCATGTGGTTTTAATGGACGCTGAGGCACAACAGTCCTTGCATAGTGACTGTCTGCTTGACCTCCTAGGCAGCATTTGTGTTTGATGGCTGCATAAGGCAGCAACAGTCTTTGCATAGTGACTGTCTGCTTGACCTCCTAGGCAACATTTGTGTTTGATGGCCGCTGAGGCAGCAACAGTCTTTGCATAGTGACTGTCTGCTTGACCTCCTAGGCAGCATTTGTGTTTGGTGGCTGCTTGAGGCAGCAACAGTCTTTGCATAGTGACTGTCTGCTTGACCTCCTAGGCAGCATTGGTGTTTCGTGGCTGCTTGAGGCAGCAACAGTCTATGCATAGTGACTGTCTGCTTGACCTCCTAGGCAGCATTTGTGTTTGATGGCCGCTGAGGCAGCAACAGTCTTTGCATAGTGACTGTCTGCTTGACCTCTTACGCAGCATTTGTGTTTGGTGGCTGCTTGAGGCAGCAACAGTCTTTGCATAGTGACTGTCTGCTTGACCTCCTAGGCAACATTTGTGTTTGATGGCCGTTGAGGCAGCAACAGTCTTTGCATAGTGACTGTCTGCTTGACCTCCTAGGCAGCATTGGTGTTTCGTGGCTGCTTGAGGCAGCAACAGTCTATGCATAGTGACTGTCTGCTTGACCTCCTAGGCAGCATTTGTGTTTGATGGCTGCTTAAGGCAGCAACGGTCTTTGCATAGTGACTGTCTGCTTGACCTCCTAGGCAACATTTGTGTTTGATGGCCGCTGAGGCAGCAACAGTCTTTGCATAGTGACTGTCTGCTTGACCTCTCAGGCAGCATGTGTGTTTAATGGACGCTGAGGCACAACAGTCTTTGCATAGTGACTGTCTGCTTGACCTCCTAGGCAGCATTTGTGTTTGATGGCTGCATGAGGCAGCAACAGTCTTTGCATAGTGACTGTCTGCTTGACCTCCTGGGCAACATTTGTGTTTGATGGCCGCTGAGGCAGCAACAGTTTTTGCATAGTGACTGTCTGCTTGACCTCCTAGGCAGCATTGATGTTTGGTGGCTGCTTGAGCCAGCAACAGTCTTTGCATAGTGACTGTCTGCTTGACCTCCTAGGCAGCATTGGTGTTTGGTGGCTGCTTGAGGCAGCAACAGTCTATGCATAGTGACTGTCTGCTTGACCTCCTAGGCAACATTTGTGTTTGATGGCCGCTGAGGCAGCAACAGTCTTTGCATAGTGACTGTCTGCTTGACCTCCTAGGCAGCATTTGTGTTTGGTGGCTGCTTGAGGCAGCAACAGTCTATGCATAGTGACTGTCTGCTTGACCTCCTAGGCAGCATTTGTGTTTGATGGCTGCTTGAGGCAGCAACAGTCTTTGCATAGTGACTGTCTGCTTGACCTCCTAGGCAACATTTGTGTTTGATGGCCGCTGAGGCAGCAACAGTCTTTGCATAGTGACTGTCTGCTTGACCTCCTAGGCAGCATTGGTGTTTGGTGGCTGCTTGAGGCAGCAACAGTCTATGCATAGTGACTGTCTGCTTGACCTCTTAGGCAGCATGTGTGTTTAATGGCCGCTGAGGCGGCAATCTTTGCATGAAATGACTGTCTGCTTGACCTCTTGGGCGGCATGTTGTGTGTGTTTAATGGACGCTGAGGCACAACAGTCTTTGCATAGTGACTGTCTGCTTGACTATCCTAGGCAGCATTTGTGTTTGATGGCTGCATAAGGCGGCAACAGTCTTTACATAGTGACTGTCTGCTTGACCTCCTAGGCAACATTTGTGTTTGATGGCCGCTGAGGCAGCAACAGTTTTTGCATAGTGACTGTCTGCTTGACCTCCTAGGCAGCATTGATGTTTGGTGGCTGCTTGAGGCAGCAACAGTCTTTGCATAGTGACTGTCTGCTTGACCTCCTAGGCAGCATTGGTGTTTGGTGGCTGCTTGAGGCAGCAACAGTCTATGCATAGTGACTGTCTGCTTGACCTCCTAGGCAACATTTGTGTTTGATGGCCGCTGAGGCAGCAACAGTCTTTGCATAGTGACTGTCTGCTTGACCTCCTAGGCAACATTTGTGTTTGATGGCCGCTGAGGCAGCAACAGTCTTTGCATAGTGACTGTCTGCTTGACCTCCTAGGCAGCATTTGTGTTTGGTGGCTGCTTGAGGCAGCAACAGTCTTTGCATAGTGACTGTCTGCATGACCTCCTAGGCAACATTTGTGTTTGATGGCCGCTGATGCAGCAACAGTTTTTGCATAGTGACTGTCTGCTTGACCTCCTAGGCAGCATTGGTGTTTGGTGGCTGCTTGAGGCAGCAACAGTCTATGCATAGTGACTGTCTGCTTGACCTCCTAGGCAACATTTGTGTTTGATGGCCGCTGAGGCAGCAACAGTCTATGCATAGTGACTGTCTGCTTGACCTCCTAGGCAACATTTGTGTTTGATGGCCGCTGAGGCAGCAACAGTCTTTGCATAGTGACTGTCTGCTTGACCTCCTAGGCAGCATTTGTGTTTGGTGGCTGCTTGAGGCAGCAACAGTCTTTGCATAGTGACTGTCTGCTTGACCTCCTAGGCAGCATTTGTGTTTGGTGGCTGCTTGAGGCAGCAACAGTCTTTGCATAGTGACTGTCTGCTTGACCTCCTAGGCAGCATTTGTGTTTGGTGGCTGCTTGAGGCAGCAACAGTCTTTGCATAGTGACTGTATGCTTGACCTCCTAGGCAACATTTGTGTTTGATGGCCGCTGAGGCAGCAACAGTCTTTGCATAGTGACTGTCTGCTTGACCTCTTACGCAGCATTTGTGTTTGGTGGCTGCTTGAGGCAGCAACAGTCTTTGCATAGTGACTGTCTGCTTGACCTCCTAGGCAACATTTGTGTTTGATGGCCGCTGAGGCAGCAACAGTCTTTGCATAGTGACTGTCTGCTTGACCTCCTAGGCAGCATTTGTGTTTGGTGGCTGCTTGAGGCAGCAACAGTCTTTGCATAGTGACTGTCTGCTTGACCTCCTAGGCAACATTTGTGTTTGATGGCCGCTGAGGCAGCAACAGTCTTTGCATAGTGACTGTCTGCTTGACCTCCTAGGCAGCATTGATGTTTCGTGGCTGCTTGAGGCAGCAACAGTCTATGCATAGTGACTGTCTGCTTGACCTCCTAGGCAGCATTGGTGTTTGGTGGCTGCTTGAGGCAGCAACAGTCTATGCATAGTGACTGTCTGCTTGACCTCTTAGGCAGCATGTGTGTTTAATGGCCGCTGAGGCACAACAGTCTATGCATAGTGACTGTCTGCTTGACCTCCTAGGCAACATTTGTGTTTGATGGCCGCTGAGGCAGCAACAGTCTTTGCATAGTGACTGTCTGCTTGACCTCCTAGGCAGCATTGATGTTTCGTGGCTGCTTGAGGCAGCAACAGTCTATGCATAGTGACTGTCTGCTTGACCTCCTAGGCAACATTTGTGTTTGATGGCCGCTGAGGCAGCAACAGTCTTTGCATAGTGACTGTCTGCTTGACCTCTTACGCAGCATTTGTGTTTGGTGGCTG